>JAJOZX010000317.1:637500-730000 GCA_023014485.1 Bathynomus jamesi | reverse complement strand
GAATAAAGCCTATGGTGCGCAACTTCTGAGACACCCTGTATATTCTATAGAATAAAAATCTTAGACCAAATTACTCGTAGATTTCAGTAATCTATCATTTTTATTTTTTCTTCTTTCTTAAATAAAGTCCCTCTAGGTTTGACCTAGAATATATATATATATATATATATATATATTCTAGGTTTGACCTAGAATATATATATATATATATATATATATATGTATATCAGTGATGTAGGTCTCGAGATCGGTCCGATCTCGAGACCCAATTTGCAGATCTCGATCTCGATCTCGGTCTCTGCTATTTAGATCTCGGTCTCGATCTCGGTCTCGACAGACGCGGTCTCGGTTTTTCTCCCCGAGACCTTTCGAGACCTCTCGAGACCGTAATGAAAAATATATGTTATTGGCATACTCATGATGGTGGCTTGGTTGAACGGACACAATTCAGAATGTTTATGAAAGTTTGTAAAAGTAAGGGACTCTAGATATTCACTAATCAGTCACCCTGTTTTGAGTTGCCACGTTTGTCTTGCGTGGGTGTGTGGGTCTGGACTTTATTAGGTTAGCGCTACAAAAATTTTTGCCCCCCCCCCGTCAGATTAATTTTATTGAAAATGGAAACGCTAAATAGAGAATTATACATTATATATATAAGTGGGTGGACATTGAAGTACTGATAAAGATATTAAAGTAGAACTTAAAGAGAAAATAAAAGGTACCGTATGTTATAATTTCATTATAAATTTTTAAAATTATCACAGAATTCATTATACCGGTATATTTTTTATCATTAAAATTCATTATAGATCTCTTTGGGCTGAGTGAATGTTGAATTAATGTCATATATATAATATATATATATATATATATATAATATATATATATATATATATATATATATATAGGGTGAACCAAATGTAGGTGGACAGTAAATGATAACGTTTATTTTGAGAATACATATTTAATTTTTTTGTATACTATAATACAAAATAAAATTTAAATAAATTTAGTTATAATATTTAATATAATATAACACAAACACCATAGTTATAACGAACACCATAGTTATAATATAATATAACACAAACCGTATTCAACCTACTGTCCACCTACTTTTGGTTCACCGTGTATATATATATATACTGTATATGAAAATTATTTCACGAAAGTAACACGTGAAAAATATTTATGATGAATAAAACCACGAAGGAAAGGAAACAGAATGGTGCTCAAGGGCTTTCGTCTAATGACATCCTCAGGAACACTGTTCCTGAGGATGTCATTAGATGAAAGCGCTTGAGCACCATTCTGTGTTTCCTTTCCTTCGTGGTTTTATTCATCATACATATATATATATATATATATTATTTATACCTTATGCTAATTGCCATGCCTCTGTTTATAGTACCGATATGTCAATTTATTTTTCATAGAAATGGTGTTGGAAAAATGCTATACAGGAAACTCAAGCACGGAGAGTGAGCAGATACAGAGAGACAGCGTCATTCTCACAGCAGCGATGACGAAATAAAACAGAGTCAAACCAAAGTTCCGAGACTAATGGCAAAATATCAAAGCTATCGGTCCAAGCAGAAGAACGTTGAAACTGGGAAGATTTTGAACCGCAGGAACAGTTGCGGCGGTACCTCTTAGAGATCGATGAATCTCATATTTTAGACAACTGCTCTCCACTCCAATAAAGTTTTGGCACCAGAAAAGGGATAAATTCCCATCACTGGCCAATATTGCCACGACTATTTTAACAATGCCTGCCTCTAGTGCTCCAATTGAGCGTGTATTTAGCCATGGAGGCATAATAATGAGGCCCCACAGAAGTCGAACTTCAGCAGATCTTCTGAGCATGTTGATGTTCCTTAAGTGTAATGAGCACCTATCATACTTTAAATAAATGCACAAGTCAAACTGGGTAGTGGGTACGGTCATTACACCTTCTGTAACAGATATAAAAAGTAAATAAATAAAAAGTACGTGTATGTATATATATATTCATTTGTTAATTTATAGGCTACACTTTTTGCATTCAACACACTACATCTGAGAAAGTAATTATTAGTTTTAATATACTTAACATAGTCTAATTTCCATAGTAGTGTAAAACAAATTGAAAGGGCATGATCTTGGTCTCGATCTCGATCTCGGTCTCGAATTTTAAGGGTCTCGATCTCGGAAGGTAGATCTCGATCTCGAACCTTTGATCTCGGTCTCGATCTTGGTCTCACAGGATCAGGTCTCGGTCTCGGTCTAAGTCTCGGACTTGGTGGTCTCGACTACATCACTGATATATATATATATATATATATATATATATATATATATATATATATATATATATATATACGAAGACTGAAGTAAAACGTGTAGGGCAGAGGAGGTTTCGTCCCTGACACCTGTGAGTCACCTCGAGTACGTCTCTTACCACTACACCATTCAGGAAACCATACAAATTTCCTTCCAAGTGAGTGTAACTTTTGAGCGCATCTTTTCTGTGTATTTGACACAAATGCTAATAGATTAACACGAGAAAGTCAGCGTAGTCTATTGATTGCAATGAAAGTACATTTGTTTTTCTAGAAATGATGTCTTTTATTGTATGCAAGTTAATTGTTATTATTGTTCAGTAAAAATAAATTAATTCAACCTACAACTATCATCCAGTGGGTTCCGAAACCTCATCATATATATATAGGGTGTCCCAAACAAATGATACACACTTTAACAGCTGATAGCTCAATTGATGTTTCTTTCTTTCCAGGTTAAACCCATTAGAATTAATAATGGCAGTCAGACTAAGCTTTGAACAAAGGAAATTCATTCTAAAATGCTACTGGAAGTGTGAAAACGCAGTTGAAGTGCAAAGACAGTTTAGGAGGGAGTTTCAAACAGATCCACCAACGCGACTTACCATCACTCGAATTAGAGATAAGTTTGAAGCCGATGGAACTGTTCAGAATGTCCACAAGAAGCGTTCCGGAAGACCACGGACATCGACAAGCCCCACAAAGCAAGAAAGAGTACTGGAAACGTATCACCAAAGTCCAAGAAAATCTGTGCGGCAAGCGAGTCGTGAGGTAGGAATTTCAGAATCGTCTGTCCAACGCATTTTGAAGCGCTGTCAATGGAAAAGTTACATTCCAAGATTAGTCCATGCTATTAATGAAGATGATCCGGACCGAAGAGTGGAGTATTGCGAGTGGTACTTGGCACGATGTGGATGTGGATTGGACGAAGGGGTTTCGTAGAATACCCTCCGCGTTCACCAGACCTCACACCACTAGACTTTTTTTTATGGGGATACTTAAAAGACAAAGTCTACGCTATAAAACCTGCAACAGTCGCTGAATTGAAAGCAGCCATTGAACGAGAATGCACACAAATACCAAACGAAATGTTTCGTGATGTTTGCGATTCCATTGCTTCGCGTTATCAGCAGTGCCTGGACCAGAACGGACGTCAGTTTGAAAACAGGCGTTGACAAAACAATTAAATAATGTCTGTAGATTCTATTACATTTTGAAAATGAAATGTATTTTAATAAACACTGCCTTTATAAGTATTTAAAGTGTGTATACATTTTTTGGGGACGCCCTGTATATATATATATATATATATATATATGAGGTGGTTTTCGTAAAAATAAAAACATTTTTATCATTGAAATATTGGCTTCCATGGGTGTTACAATTGCAACAATTCATACTACCCTTAAAAAGTCGTTTGCACTTTTGCCACGAAATTCCCCTTTGGTGATACTGAAAACATGTTTTGCAATTCTTTTTACGCGTATTTAACAGTAATAAGTCTCGGGGGCCAGAAAGTGTCACAACGCTGAGGCCAATTAATGCAGCCAATTGCTCTGACTCCTGTATTTTTTATTACCAGCGTTATAAGGGTTTGAAACCCATAGCTCAGTATCTTCGCTTCACTTATTGGGAAACGTTGTTAGCCACAAAGCAACGGACGGAATATTAATCTATGCCAATGAACTAGTTGAAAATTTTCTCTGCACTTATCACTACCTCTTTCTATTTTTTTTTATGCAGGAAGAAGGGGCCAAGAGCGAACACCCGCAAAAATGCAATTCCCCCATGAAAAAAAAGAAGAAAGACGAAATCAAGGTTCCAAGCTTTCGAGGTGCTTGGACACGCTGCATTTGAAAGGTTGGAGGTCATAGAGAACAGAAAAGGTGGATTGAGGAAAGTTGTTCCAGAGTTGACGGGTTGCGTGGATGAAAGATTGAGAATGCAGATTGATCTTTGCGTTAGAGAGATGGACAGAAAAGGGATGAGAATACAGTATGTCGAACGTCTGGTACTGCAAGCTCTCCTTAAACGAAGAGGGATGCAGCTTGATACTTCACAAGAGCAGTGTCCGTTATAATAGCGATAGTAAAGAAAGAGAGTGGCAACCTTCCAGCGAAGAAAGAGGGATTGAAGACAGTCGGTAAGAGGCGGAGAATTAATGTGACGAAAAGCCTTTGATTTGAGCCACCCTACACATGAGAAGCGTCATCCAAACAGGGACGGAGAAGACTCCTGTACAAAAACAACGGTTGAGTAGGGATGAAGAAACTGCGAAGACGGTACAGCACATCTAATCTCTTAGAAGATATTTTAGAAAGAGAGCATATGTGATCTTTCCAGGAAAGATCACGAGAAAAGTAAACGCCAAGAATGTTAAGAGAAGAGGAAGAATTGAGTTGTGTATTGTTGAAGATAAAAGCATAATCATGTGGAAGATTGTGATGCGTAGATAGATGAAGGAACTGGATTTTTAAGGCAGTGAATACTACAGGGTTTTCTCTGCCTCAGTCAGGGACAGTAGAAAGTTCAGAGGTCAGGTGCACCATAGCTGTCTCACGCAAAGCAGTGAGTGACTGTTGAGAGGGACGCTTTGTGAAGCGGTTGGAGAAGTGAAGAATCATCGGATAAGAGTGGATAGGGCAGGAAGTGCGACATAAAAAATTATCAATAAATATAAAGCAGAAAGTGGGTGACAGGGCAGAGCCCTGGGGAACACCACTATTAATGGCTTTAGGAGAGGAACCCTGGTCATCTGCAACTGTAGCTTTAGAGAAACTAGAGAAGAAATTAAAAATTAAATTATAAAGGAAGGCAGAGACAGTGTAGAAACCGAAGGAGGGTAGTTTGGAAATTAGAGATTTGTGCCAGACTCTATCAAAAGTTTTGATATGTCTAGCGCAATAGCAAAGGTTTCACCGAAATTCCGAAAGGTGTCAGAGAGATATGTAAGAAGATCGCCAGTAGAGCGTCCCTTGCGAACCCATACTGACGATCTGAAAGAAGATTGTGAGTAGAGAAGTGTTTAAGCAGCTTCCTATTAGGGATTAGATTAAAAAACTTTGGAAAGGCAAGAAACCAATGCAACTGAACGATAGTTGGAGAGTTGAGAACAGTCACCCTTGTTTGGGACAAGCTGAATGAAAGCGAACTTCCAGCAAGAAGGAAAAGTACCAGATGAAAGACAAACACGAAAGAGTTTGCCTGGTCAGAGTGTGAGCACTGTTGAGAACAGGAGGGATCCTATCAGGACCGTACGCCTTCCTAGAGTTGAGCCCAGAATGGGCAGGAAAAACATCTTTGGAAGAGATTCTAATTTCAGACATAATTAAGTCAAAGGAGAAACAGCACCGGAATCGTCCAGCGTTGAGTTGGAGGCGAAAGTTTGAGTATCCAGACGAGACGACAAATGAGCCGTCAGAATGAAAAAGAGGAAGGAAAGAAGTAAAGTTGCTGGAGAGGTTTATGGCTAGGTGCCAGCGTGATTGGTGATGGGTGCTTTCTGTATATGTCATGAAATAAATTCCATAAAACAAACAAACAAACAAACAAACAAATAAGTAAACACACACACACACACACATATATATATAGGTCGCCCTCGCTTTATGTGACTTCTCTTAATTCAATTTCGCTATTATGCGACAACCCTACTTCTACCACTCTCTCGCTTTGTGCAAGAAAAATTCGCAATTATAGACTGGCCAGGTTGGATGTTCATAGCTCGTGCGACCAGTGTAGGCGACTGCGGACTCCTTTATGCAGTTGGTATGGATGGATCGGTGACTCAGTAGCCACGGGAAGCAACCCAACCCCTATTAAATACAAGTAATAAATGGCTCTCTTTATGAGAAACCGCTTTATGCGAACTTTTCTTGGAATGCAATCCCCGCATAAAGCGAGGATGACCTGATATATACGTTAAATTGTTAAGTTTACGGAATCAAAATTATGATGTAAGCATGTTTTTCCTGGTATACTCATTCAGTTCTACGTGCCACAGGAAACACCGAACTTTATGAAATTACTTTTTGAACCAACTGCACACCAGTGCAAAGGGTCATTAGACAAAGGGTCATTGTACGGTTTAACTGAGGGGTTCTAAAAATTTCACTTGTGGAGAGCCATTTTGAAGGGCAGTTCCTGAAATCGGGCTGCATACTGACAATTTCTTCTTAGATTTTGCATCTGAATTCAGGTAATAAAAGGAAACATGAAATAAAATTTGTTTATTTAAACCTCTAAATGTAACACTGTGGTCTGAAGGCATCGTGGTTGAGGAGTTCATTATTATTATTATAAGTAATTTTCCTAGTTTGTAGTCTGAGTGATTATCTTTGGATATCCTCTACATCAGTACATTAGTACACTAGTACATCAGTTATATACATTGCGATGTTCAGGAAAGTCGTAAATACTGTTTACGTATAATGAAAGCAGCTCAAAGATGCATAGTTCTTACTCAGATAATAATCAGTCAAGGGGGCAGGAAAGTGGCACAGCACTTTGGTCAATTTATGCGGCCTATTGTTCTAATTTCTCTGTTATTATTACTCGCAATAACGGGGTTCGGAAACCCTGACCCCAGTGTCTCAACTTCACTTATAGGGAAACGGTGTTACTCACTGAACTACGGATGCTGACTTCTTTCTCAGAAAAAAAATGGCACGTTGCACCTTTGCAACATTTTCAGATTTCCAGTATTATTGCAGCATCTGCTTGCGATGATCAAAGCACCACATCATCATCACCATTTTTGCAACACACTGAAGACACGTGTATGTTGTTGGCTTGCAAGATGATGTTTTCGGGGTTTCAAATAAAACATCTGTAAACACTAAGACAACATGGCTTTGTATGGTAACATAAGAGTGTGAATAAATTTTTCCGGGTCACTATATACAGTATATATATATATATATATATATATATATAATATATAATATATATATATATATATATATATATATATATATATATATATATATATATATAGGGCGTCCAAAAAAAATGTATACACACTTTAACAGCTGATAGCTCAATTGATGTTTTTCTTTCCAAGTTAAACCCATTAGAATTAATAATGGCAGTCAGACTAAGCTTTGAACAAAGGAAATTCATTCTAAAATGCTACTGGAAGTGTGAAAACGCAGTTGAAGTGCAAAGACAGTTTAGGAGGGAGTTTCAAACAGATCCACCAACGCGACTTACCATCACTCGAATTAGAGATAAGTTTGAAGCCGATGGAACTGTTCAGAATGTCCACAAGAAGCGTTCCGGAAGACCACGGACATCGACAAGCCCCACAAAGCAAGAAAGAGTACTGGAAACGTATCACCAAAGTCCAAGAAAATCTGTGCGGCAAGCGAGTCGTGAGGTAGGAATTTCAGAATCGTCTGTCCAACGCATTTTGAAGCGCTGTCAATGGAAAAGTTACATTCCAAGATTAGTCCATGCTATTAATGAAGATGATCCGGACCGAAGAGTGGAGTATTGCGAGTGGTACTTGGCACGATGTGGATGTGGATTGGACGAAGGGGTTTCGTAGAATACCCTCCGCGTTCACCAGACCTCACACCACTAGACTTTTTTTATGGGGATACTTAAAAGACAAAGTCTACGCTATAAAACCTGCAACAGTCGCTGAATTGAGAGCAGCCATTGAACGAGAATGCACACAAATACCAAACGAAATGTTTCGTGATGTTTGCGATTCCATTGCTTCGCGTTATCAGCAGTGCCTGGACCAGAACGGACGTCAGTTTGAAAACAGGCGTTGACAAAACAATTAAATAATGTCTGTAGATTCTATTACATTTTGGAAATGAAATGTATTTTAATAAACACTGCCTTTATAAGTATTTAAAGTGTGTATACATTTTTTGGGACGCCCTGTGTATATATATATATATATATAATATAATTATATAATATATAATATATATATATATATATATATATATATATATATATATATATATATATATATATATAATAAAAAAAAAAATATATATATATATATATATATATTATATATATGTTAACCCCTCCGTCTATGGCCTTGGGTGGTTCGAAATCGACGGGGGTTCTGGTTGGGAGGCAGCAACGGATATTTCTCGCGATAGTTTTCTTCTATAATATTCTAATTTTTCTCTCATTTCTTTTTTTCTCTTTCTATAACACTGTATTACTTTCTCTGAAGGTTCGCCGATTTTCTTTTTATAACTTATCGAGAACTATTTTCTCTACTTTATTTACTAAGTTCCCTGAAGAGAGCCAAACTCGAAGGGGAAAAATAAAAAGTTTCTCTCACTGTAATTTACTTCTAAAAATGTACAGGCCGGAATATAAAAAATTAAGGAGGCAAGGGCCCTCTGCCCCCTCCTCGCTGAGAGGCTGCTAACAAGGGAGTAAGTGAAGTCAAGAAGAAAAAGAAGTAGCAGTTATTTTATAATTACATGCTTCATATATAATCTAAATTTTGGGGGAGTGCAGTTTGAAGGTTGTTTCCTCCTTTAAACACATGATCAGAATTTTGAAAGATTCCAAATAAAAATTTTAAAAAATAAAAAATAATCGTATTTTCGCCGAGTATACATTTCTAAAGGGCGACATAATTTCGGAGTAGTACATTGAGTACAATCTAAGTACATCACTGAGTACATTGTAATTTTGGTTTACTACAATTATGATTATAATTACGAATTAATTCACATTCACTTATTATCGTTAATTACAGTTCCATTAAAGTACATTCACTACGTCATTAAGTACATTAATTACATCATTAAGTACATTAGTCACTTACAATTCTTACAGTTTTTATATTTATATATGGTTATTATTACAACACAAGGTACATGGGCACATACGGTATATATTTATATATGGTTATTATTACAACACAAGGTACATGGGCACATACGGTATATATTTATATACAACATGACACACACATGATATATAACATAACGCATGATAATGTTTTATAAATGTGAATCAGAGCGAGAGGAGATTTTACTTTTTCAGATGCTCAATTTATGCTGTGATCATCGAATTGCGTACACTTGCATAAGCATTTTCGAGTTTATTGCGAGAGGCGAAATAATTAAAATAAAAAATTTAAAAAAATAATACATGCGAACATATTTGCACGACTTTCAACGAACAGGTACGGATGCATAAAGTTTTGTACACATTTCATAGACTGACACGAGTAAAATGAATATTTAATAAAATTGATATAGGATAATTGTCAAGATAAGATATGGACGTATGGATGAATATGGTCGACTAATAGTTATATTGCATCATACCAGACAGGTCATAACATATAAATAACGAGATATAAAGTGTAACGTTTTCATACGTCAATTCATAATTAATATGCCACGGCTATTCAATTCGTACATACAGTACAAGTCATTATTGGGAGGATTTAAAAGAATCGAATTAGAGACAAAGAGTGGGTATTAAGGACTAAGAAGTAAAACTACGGGTTCCAATCCTACTATATGCAGTGTGCATGTATAATCTAATAAAATTTAGGGACGAGGGTTAGATGCAAGACAACCATAATAGAATAGCACAATAGAAAGCACAAATCGAAATTCTATCCAAACTCGCTCAGGCGATTTTGGTTTCTCATGTAAAAATGAACATTCGAACATAAAAACCATAAAACATAAGTACTGTATAAAAATAATGACTGTAAGGGTTTATATAAAGATTATGTAAATGGAGCACCGACAATTCAGCGCAGGACAATTCAGCGCCGACAATTCAGCGCAAAGACAATTCAGCGCCAGTCAGTACAGTTAAAAGTTTAGTTAAAAATAATAAAAATAAATCGCAATAAATAAAAGAGAAAAATTTGTATATTTATATATATGCTAAATTGGGTCTGTATCGAAGGAGTGACATTTCAAAGGAGTGACATAACAAAGGAGTGACATAAATACCGTAACGAAGGAGTGACATAACGAAGGAGTGACAAATCGGAGATAAAATTCAAAGGAGTATAATTATTAAAATTTTATTTAAAAAAACAAAATTTGTTAGAATTGTTAAAAATTAAGATTTTATTTCAAAAACTAGAAACCTAACCTAACCTAATCTAACCTAACCTAACAGTTGCAAGCCTCTCTTCCCTCTGGATTTGTTATTTCTTCTTCTTTGTTGGTATTTTCGCGCTGAATTGTCTTGCGCTGAATTGTCTTTGCGCTGAATTGTCTTTGCGCTGAATTGTCTTTGCGCTGAATTGTCTTTGCGCTGAATTGTCTTTGCGCTGAATTGTCGGCGCTGAATTGTCGGCGCTGAATTGTCCTGCGCTGAATTGTCGGGTCACGTATCTAAATACACGGATTAGGTAAACATGAGGATTATATGAATATAAATATATAAGGATATACAGGATCATATAAATATATGTTTATATAAATATACGAAGTATATAAGTGGATATAAGAATTATATAAATGGATATAAGAATTATATACATGGATATATGACTCATACGAATGAATATAAAAATATATGAACATAGGAATTATTCATTGTTCATTTTTACATATATATATATATATATTATATATATATAAAATATATATAATATATATATATGCATATAATATACACACACTCGTGTATAATATATATATATATATATATGTATAAAATATAAATGTATATATATATATATATATATATATATATATATATAAATATATAATAATGATCAGTTAGTTTGCAGGTGGTGCTCAAACATGGAATTGCTGAGGAACGAGTTAGAGCGTGAGAGTGAGGCCAGAGTGAGGCTTCAAGATTATATATATTTTATATATATTTTGTAAATATTTTATATATATTTTATTATATATATATATTATATATAATATATATATTTTATATATATATGTCAGGGGCGACGCCAGACTTTTCACATAGGTCAGGCACAAGCATTATGGGCTTGATATGACTTCGATAGAATTCATATTAATGAATATGTAAATTTTGTTTTTTTAAATAATTTTGCTTTTGTTTTCAAAAATTACTTAAAGCCTACTAAATCAATAAATTGTTTAATAATTATAATAACTTGTATTTTATTATGTCCTTAGAGAATGTCTTCATTATATTTAATCTACCATGAGTCATTTATACATAAACTCCAACCTCCTCGGTTTCAATGCAAATTCTTCGATGACCTTGTCATGTAGAATCTTTTGCCTCTCCAGGGAAACCACAATTTCTTTCTCTATTGCAATTCTTGCTAAACATACTAGTCTTTCCTGACCAGTTCTGCTCCTTAGATACGTCTTAATTCGATTTAATGTTGAAAAACCTCTCTGTGGATGCACTGCTCACTGGTATAGTTAAAATGAATCTAAACAGTTTTTCAGATTCGCTAAAAGCTTTTCCTAAATCTAAGTCAATGCATAATTTTAGCAGTTCTTTGACATTTTTGCAGGCAGTAAAATCAGGATCTTTATAAATGTACTTCATTGTAAATGGGTATCTAAGGTCGAGTAAAAAAATTAAAAAAACACACAAAATGCACAAGAAAAAAATTCAAATGCATTGAAACGAATACGACACGGTCCCTGAAGTAACTGACAATGAGGAAAGCCGTGAGCAATTCATAGTTGCCACATATCTCTATTTTCACTCAAACAGCTTTCTGAGGATGAGATTTGGCATCCAGCGTAATGTTAGGCACTTAGAAATATGCCTGACTTGTAAACTGAAAAACTCGCTTTTCTCTTCTTTTAAAAAGTAGATTGACAAAATTATATACTTACCTGATTGTTTTGACAGATGCTATACCAATGTTGATTTTAAATTACCTTAAATTTCGTAAAAGTTTAATTTTTTCATAAGTGTGATGCAAGGCATCGGAAATGATGCCTGAACTGGCTTTGTGGCTTAATGCGCTCGGTCGCTCAGGCGTCATAAAACAAGTCTAACTTTTGCCCAAAGAAGCGGCGCATGGAGAGAAGGAAAAAATGTGGCATTCTAAAATTTATATTGCTCTAACAAAGTGACCATAATAAATAGATCTTTGAAATACACAAATTTTTAATTTTACATGATGACCAGGAAATTAAATTTATTTTTCTTTTAAAGTTAGGTCAGCCTGAGCCTGACCTGCCTGACCTCCGCCGTCGCCTTTGATATATATATATATATATTATAATGTTATAATGCTTCAGACTAACAAAAACACTAGGATCCACTCATGGCTGGTCTACCTAACTCTGTTTGTAATTGTGTATTGGTGTATTGTGCATGTCCTCCGTGGTGGCCTCGGACCAGGTAATTTACGCATTTTTTATTTTATCAATATAGCGCATTACCTCCCTTTCACTAACCACAATATTATCCAAAGTATTACCATTATCAAAAGGTATGTCGATACAGTTCCGCATAGAAGATTAATTGCGAATGTTAAAGCGCACGGTATACGCTGTCAGGTAGCTAACTGGTTATAGGAATGGCTTCGCGCTAGGAGACAGAGGGTCGTTGTTAATGGTAGTGAATCGGGTGGTTGGATGTAGGTAGCGGTGTCCCACAGGGTTCAGTGTTAGGCCCATTGTTATTCGTAATTTACATTAACGACATAGATATAGGATTGACTAGAAACGTGTCAAAATTTGCGGACGATACTAAAATAGGCGGTAAGGTTGTTAACGAGGACGATAGAAATAGGCTCCAAGACGATATAAATAGGATTATGGAGTGGACGGATAAGTGCCACATGCAATTTAACGTAGACAAATGTAAAGTTTTGCATATAGGTTCTCGTAACAATAATTACACTACACGATGGATGGATGATAGAGAGTTAGCGAGCATTGACGAGGAAGTAGATGTAGGCGTACGCGTATCTAAGGATTTAAAGGTTAGGAACCAGTGCCTGGAGTCTTGCGCAAAAGCTAATAGGATGTTAGGCTTCATAGCGCGTAATTTCGAATTTAAATCGAAGGATATATTGCCCCTTTACAAGTCCCTAGTCAGGCCTCATTTAGAATATGCCGTTCAGTTTTGGTGCCCGTATTTGCGTGAGGATATTGATAGGTTAGAAAGGTTTCAACGTCGTGCCACGAAACTAATTCCGTCATTGTGCAACAAGCCTTATGAAGATAGAATTAAAGAGTTAGACTTGCATTCACTCGAAACTAGGAGATTAAAGGGGGAGCTTATTGAAGTTTTCAAACTCGTTATAAATAACATTGATAACGTAAATTTTGACAAACTGTTCACTTTCGATAATAGCAATACTCGTAATAACGGATTTAAGTTGCGTGGCAGACGTTTCATTACTAATATCGCTAAAAACTTCTTTACGTTTAAAGTAATTGATAAATGGAATAATCTTCCCACGCCCGTCGTGAACTCTACCAGCGTTAATTTGTTTAAAAACCGTCTAGATAGACATTTTAAAAATATTAACGGTTTAAAATAAAAAAAACAATTGGCAACAGGAGCTCTGGGGGTCGTAATCGGGGATGAGTCTTTTGACGTCTAATGCCAGCTTGTGATATACCAGCGTGCGATATGCCAGCAAAAAAAAAAAAAAAGACTAACACGAACTTAGTTGTACCTTGTTGAGTAAATTAACCTACTTTCTGTTATTCTTTATACTTATTTTTCTTCTCTTTATTGCATGTCTGTAGTTTGCATGTTTGCATGGTATGATAGTGTTTGAGTTAAGAATGTGTTGTAATGCGTTCTTATTTTACTTCTTTTCATCTTTCACGCCTTTCCAGCCTTGTGGGCTGCATCCTCTACCTCCCTATGGAGTGGAGGATCGGTCTGCAACAGTCGGAAGAATATGTTGCTTTGAGTTAAGAATGTGTTGTTCTTGAGTTAAGAATGTATTGCATGGTTTGTAAGCGTTCTTATTTTACTTATTTTCATCTTTTTCCGGCAGAGTGGGCTCTACTTCCCTGTAGAGTAGAGGACCGTTCTGCAATCTTTCCTATTCTCTCCGACTATTTTTCTGACTTGTCGGCGGTGGCCGGCGGATGATGATGGTGTCTTTTTTCTCTTTTTCTGAATGAATGATAACCCACGAGTGATAGGTGTTGCTACTTACTTAACCCCTTATTCTCTTCTCTTAACCACCTACTCTTTCCTTTCTCTCGGGCTAACCTTGGAGTGGATCTTAGGGTCTTTGCTAGCCTTAGCTTCTGTAGATCTGTAGAACTAAATGAAACAGAACTCAAATTATACACCCTTTATATTGTTCTTAAATTGAGAGGTAGTTTGTTTAAATTGGATGAATAATCTCTTTACAGATTCAACTTGAAAAATAGTTGTTAAAAAATAAAGTTGACAAGGATGGTAATAAGAGACTTAGCTGAACATTAAAGTTTACAATGAACAAAAGTCAAAGTGAATAAAACAACAGAGCAATTGTTTAATGTGTCCTCTATCATAATCAATGACCAAGTGTAGCTTTGTGCGCCACTGGTGAACTGCTGTAGAAATGGCTTCTTGATCGAGCTGATTCCATGCTGTTAAAATACACCTTCAAAGTTGATTGACATCCTAAATATTTTGTTTGTAATCTTTGCCAACTAAATGTTCCCAGTGCAACCCATAGTTTGCATTTTACGTTAAATTAAGCAGTGGGTCCCCTGTTTCATATGACCTTGGCTATTAGTATGCAAATTAAGTCATGTAGTTAATACCAACTCTACAAAAAAAAAATTAAATAAGTGGTTTATATATATGTGCATATTTTACAGGGAATCTGTGTAACTTGGGATTTCGTGAAATCCCTAAAATGTTCAAGGATTTCACGTGGAGTTAAGTTGTGAAATTTTCGTTAAACCTACGGGGAAATTATTGAATGCCCTGTTAATTAAATGCCCGGTTAGGTTAATTGAATGCCTGGTTAATTGAACGCCCAATTAGGTTAATTTAATGCCCGGTTAGGTCAACTGTACGTCCTTCACGATTGGTTAGATTAATTCGTGATATTTTCGTTAATATCACGACTTAATCTTACATGAAATCCCTGAACATTTTAGGGATTACAGATTCCCTGTAACATATATATATTAGTGGTGGACCGGATATCCGCATCATTTTTAACATCCGCATCCGCACTTTTGACTGCGGATGTTATGCGGATATTACCTCTAATAAATTATGCAATTTACAATTAAATTAGCTTATAAAGTAGCTTATAAGGCCCAGTCATGCACATTTCATGTAAAGTATTAATTATTAATGAACAAACAAACATATAAACCTCAAAATATAAATACCTGGTAACACAGAAAATTGAATGAAACTTGTTTCATTGAATTTTCTGTGCCTGAAACTTGAGAGTTATTATTTTTATCATAATAAAAATATTAATATTAATTTTAATTCTCATGCATTGACTGCCATAATATCATAGTAATATCACGAAATTTGAAAAATTATGTCATATTCATAATTCTATATTATATTGATAGATTAACTAAAGATCTGCATCCGCATCCGCAGATATTGAAATTAAAAATCCGTATCCGCAGATGTTGAAAAACTGACATCCGGTCCACCACTAATATATATATATATTAGATTGTCCCAAGTTGTAATGTTAAAAAAATTATTCGTTCAAGGTCGCATAGGTTTTAATTTTGTGACACTTGATGAAACATGCATCATGTACAAATTTTATCCAATTTGGTGCATATTTAGTGACTGCTCACAGCATTCAAAAATATGAAATTTTGAGAGAAATCACAATTTCTTACCTTTGATACCAATTTGCGTCATAAATTTATATTGCTTGATTTTATAAAAACTTCCTTTTGTAGGGGTTAAATGGAACAATGGAACTCAACAACTTGAAAAAAAAACTGGCGTTGCTCTTCACTGGTCGTAATGGTTTCATTAAAATCAGTGGCAAGTTTTACTATTCTTTCAGTGCAGTCATTAACCACTTTCAGCTGGGAAACTAAATCCTTTCCATGAATATACATTTGCTGGGTGTTCAAACCATGCAGCTGGTTGTACTGTCAGAAATGATTCCTCAATTTTCATAGCCTTGAAAAAATTTAATAATCAGCACGTTATAAAGTCAGAAAGATTCTTACATTTGAAAGTCCGAATTGTTTTGCATTCTACTCTGCGAAGATCTTTAGTTTTAGCTTGGTTTCCAAGTGCTTGCACCATTACACCCTTTTCTGAGTTGTTGACTTCTGAAAAAAATGCTAAAGGTGCTAAATCCTCGCATAAGTACCAAAGGTGGGATCTGAGTTTGCCTAATTCCACAGTCGATATCTCCTTATCAATTTCTTGATAATCTTCCAGCTTTGTTATCATCCATAGATCATTGATTGGGGCAATGGCAGCTCTTGTTGCATTAAACCAGGCTTTTATATATATTGATACGCAAAATATGTTAATACGTCTGATGGCTTCTTTTTCTTTGTCTCTCAAATTGAATTGATCTCGGAATAAATAGATTTTTAAGCAATAAATGCCTTTTGCCATCCATCTTGCCCTATAGTATGTTCCAGGAGCTGTAAAGTGTATCCCTCTTGATGGTTTTTCTCCCAAAAGAAATGAGGGCTAGCTCTAGGAATTCCTGATAATCGTGGCTCTCATGATTGTCTCGCAATTTTTCATGCAGAAATTGTACCAGGTCATCACGTTCCCGCTTCATCCATTCTAATTCTTTTTCTGGCATTTCTCTGGCATCACTTTCAAGGGAGTATATTTACACTTGTCTAACCAAGACCACTGATCTTTGAACCTTGCAAAAATACTTATATCAGGCCCTCGAGATACAAAGAATTTGTTAAAAACAGCTCCCACTACTATTTCAAGGATGTGATGGCGGCAAGCTAGGGAAAGTATTTTCTGCTTGAGTCCCTACTCAATGGTGGTACAGGTTCCTCCATGGATGCCAGTATTGCTGGCTGTTGTATCAAAACAAAGACCAGCAATCCAGTTTCGTATGCCATCCCATTCCTCTATTAACTGTAATATTGCTCTACCCATCTTGACTTCCGCACCTTCCACCAAATTAGGGATTCCTAGGAGTTTTTCTACATTTCCACCCGAGGCAACAACAGCTAAACGGTCAGATTTTCCTCCATCAGAATTTGGGAGTAGCTTTCCATCGAAATGTATAATGAGAGGAGTTTCTGGTTTAAATGTTTTCTTTATTTCTTTACTTAACTTAGCTCTAGATTTCAGTCTTGATCTTTGTATTGATGATTTTAAGAGGGAAACCTCCCTAATATCAACTCCAGCTGCCTGGAGAGCAGGAGTAACTATGTGCATTGCTTCTCTTAAAGATGTATTTGTACGATCCAATGCAGTAGAGAACCTAGGATCATTGATTATAATTATTCGCCGAGGAGTTTGATTTGATATTTGTCGTTTCGAGGGAGTTGAAATAGAAGTAGAAGGCACGGGATTGGAGACTTTTCGTTTATGGTATTCACTTACGCATGTTTCTTCCTCAGTGTCACTTGATGTAGAATCTAGTTCATCCTTTGAATTCCCTGTCTTTGTTTGCTTTTCATCAGTGTTCATGTCATATGTTTTTTTCGACGCTCATTTTCTGCCTCTAGCTTCTTTTCTTTCCTTTCCGTTTTCGCCACGAAAACCTTGTCTTGACCAGCCATGTACATTTTTCGCACTCCACGTTGATCTTCCAGAAATTCCGAATCTTCTGCAATCTTTATTAGGCCACTTGCATTTGCATGAGATATATCAAAAAGAATATCAAGCTGTTTTTTAAATGCTTTCGTGTTAGATTCTTGGGGTGCTGCTTTTTCTATGCTTATTTTTCCCCAAGCATACATACTGGTTATAGATTTTCTTGAGTCTGGCGACAACATTTGGTTTTTGTGATGTTGGTATATTGGCCTTCCTTCACATTACCAACGTTTCATCAACAGTAATTGATGCTGCTTCTGGTAGCGTTTGCTTCTCCTTTTTGATGACATGGAATAAGCGACAAAGCACTTGTCTAAGTGTTGGAAGCTGATTTCCATCAACATTATTTACCATGACACCAATCAGCCATACTGTATTTTGCCTTCTAGTTTCAGTTATTTTTGTGGTGAGCATAAATATAGTTAGATAAATTTCCTGCCAAATAAGACTAAATATAGTCAGATGAATTTGCTAGCAAAAAAAAAGCTCATGCAATCCTTATTAGGCCACTTGCATTTGCATAAGATATGTCAAACATAATTTCTGAAACATAAATGATAACCATTAGTAACAAGAAAAAGCCATAAATAATACATAAATGAAAAAAACTTAACATTTTAATATTGTGCTGTACACAACAGAAGATGTGAAATTTACCCTATTTAAGCAAACTTCATGTCCTCTGAGCAGTCACTTAATATTACCCAATCAACCCTATATTTTACCAGGCATATTCTAAGACCAAACCTCATCAATTGACAGAGTATGCGAACTCACTTTTAAAAATTATTTTTTTGGGGACAGTCTAATATATATATATATATATATAATATATATATATATATATATATATATATATAAGCAAAGAACCACAGGGAAAAGGAAAAGAAAACACAAAGTCCGAGCACTTTCGTGACTTTCTTTCTTGTCCCTGAAGATGTGAATATATCACGAAAGTGCTCAGACTTCGTGTTTCCTTTTCCTTTTCCCTGTGGTTCTTTGCTTATTAAAAAGATCACGTGTTGCTTTGTGATTTCTTTGCATCTATATATATATATATGTATATATATACAGGGTGTTTCAGGTCAACCCTAGAAATACCAAACTACCAAAATATCAAATACCAAATATCAAATACCAAATACAAACTACAAATTCCGCCAATTTCCATATTTCTAGGATCGACCTGAAACACCCTGTGTACACACACATATATATATATATATATATATATATATATATATATATATATATATATATATATGGTGTTTATAAAGTCCCTATCTATTTCAGTGAAAACGTAGCAAAAAGGGTAAAATTCAATAACAATATAATAGAAGGCACACATTTGATGAATACTTAAGCATATGATTCTACATGAGCACCATCAGTATCTCTACAGAGTTCGAATCTGTCAGCAGCATTGCGGAACACATTTTGGAGCATGACAGGGGTTATTTTTTTAACTGTGTTACGATACAAGCACGTAAATCTTGCAGATCTGTAACCCTCGTTTGATAGACGTTTGATTTGATAAAGCACCATGCAAAGAAATCCAAGGGCGTTAGATCAGGAGATCGAGCCGCCCAGGACCTGTTGCCTCCACGTCCGATCCAGCGATTTGGAAATCGTTCATTTAGGTTCTCCCGAACAATGTTTGCGTAATGACAAGGTGTCCCATCTTGTTGAAAGACGACGGTGTTTAAAATGCCATCTGAATGAAGCTGGGACATTTGCGTGCTCGTATCTTAACAACAGTTACAAAAATAACTCCTGTCATCCTCCAAAATGTGTTCCGCAATGCTGCTGACAGATTCGAACTCTGTAGAGATACTAATGGTGCTCATGTAGAATCATATGCTTAAGTGTTCATTAAATGTATGCCTTGTATTATATTGTTATTAAATTTTACCCTTTTTGCTACGTTTTCACTGAAATAGATAGGGACTTTATAAACACCCTGTACAATATATATATTATATAATATATATATATATATATATATATATATATATTGACAGCATAGAGGTAAATAATTCTTAGAAAATGATTGCCTTAATTTTTGCGTTTTAAATGTGTGAAAACCGAGTTTATCGATTGCATAACATTTTATATTATGGATCATCTTTATCAATTTGATTTCAAAATGAACACCGAAACAGGTTATATTTATTGTATATGGTAAAAAAAAATAATAATTACCTACACAAGTGGAAATGATGTAGAGCTTTGCAGTTGTTACAAACATTAACAAAATTTTCGATAAATTAATTATTTAAGATAGCGTGCTTAACTAGTTGTAAAACATATATTGTGGATAAATTTACATACATATACTGTACTGAATTGAAAAACAAGAAGATTTCTCAAAAATACATTAAATTTTAATTATTTTCTTGAGGTGCATTGCAATAATTTAGTGATGTAATACCTTTTACACAAGTATCATCAGTATACTATTATTGGATCACCTGAAGATCAGGCCCCCCCGACCTTCTTTAGTTAGTTTTATAAGGCTAACTAACGAAAATATCACGACCTAACCTAACCAATCGTCAAGGACATACAGTTGACCTGACGACTGGTTTGGTTAGGTCGTGATATTTTCGTTAGTTAGCCTTATAAGGCTAACTAAAGAAGGCTGGGGGCCCTGATCTTCAGGTGATCCCTATTATTATTTGTATTTCCTGCAGAGCGAGGATTTTAACTTGAAATGCATTTGCATCTGAAATATTTTAAAGATTACCGTTTAATATATTTCATAGTTAAAGTTTCATTCCCTAAAAAGTGATTTTTATGACGAAGGTAATCCAAACTGACGAATTCGTTTTCTTTCTTTGTTTCTAGATGAATAAGAGTGAAAGTCCTGATAAGTTAAGACGTACTCATTGACGCAAGTTAAATTGTTACTATCATCTAAGCATAGTACATTACGTAAGGAAGGAGGAGTTTGATACAGATTTAGCATAATTTGTTAATGAATGATATATTTAAGTTTAAGCAGTAAATTGTAATACTTTGGAAATTATTTTGAATATATAACACCAGTACACATTTGAAAACTTGTCGATCGATTTTTACAAACTAGTTGGTGATTCTATATAATTTGAGTGCGCTGATCTCAAACATATAGTTAGTTTTTCCCTATTACGTATGGTTTTCTTACTACAGGGTGTGTCATAAATCCCCCATTTATCCCCAAATGTGAACCATCTTATCGAGACCAACATTGGATTGCACATGCTAAACCATAAATTTTGTTGTTATAGACTACAGTAACGCTTACATAATAATGTAAGGTAAATATATATAACAACCAGTCCCGTTCCCAGCAAAATACTCTCTCCCCTCCCATCAATGGGTGGTTAACATTTGGGGACAGATGAGGTATTACAACACCCCTTGTAGCACGAAATATTTAGGTGATAGAGTAAAACCTAATTGAAGCAGAATTAAATAGCTCCTAGCTCTTGGACAAGCATATTGTTTGTTTATGAAAGAATAAAAAAATAACTGAAAGAAACAAAATATATTTACCTTCTTTACTTGCAAACATTTCAGGACTTATTCCAAAGACTTAAGACTACGAAGGTAGATCTGACTAATGACGACTAAACCGGTGCTTCTTTGATGTTTTCTTATGCTGTGCGTTAGGCTGATCTCGTTGCAGACACCAGCAGTAATCCGCCATCATATTTGTATGCCATCTTCCTTGATATCTTCTTTCCATGGTTTTGATGTCCTGGTGAAATCGTTCCCCTTGCTCCTCACTGACATCTCCGAGATTTTCGGGAAAACGGTCAAGATGCGAAAATAAGAAGTGAACTTTCAGGCTCATGTTGCAGCCTAAGGCGCAAAACTTTTTAAGCATATTTTCCACAGTCTTTCATAATTTTGGCTTTTGTAGTTTCCCAAGAAGTTTTCAACAACACCTTTGAAACCAAGCCATGCTTCTTTTTCTTTATTGGTCATTGTGTTCAGGAAATGATCGTCTGTCAATAACTTTCTAATCTGAGGACCTATAAAAACACCTTCCTTTATTTTCTCGTAGCTAATCTTTGGATATTTTGAACAAATGTACTTGAAACACTCACCTTCTCTATTCAATGCTTTGACATACTGCTTCATCAAGCCTAACTTAATGTGCAAGGGTGGTAGGAGGATTTTATTTGGTTCAACTAGATGTTCATGTAAAATGTTCTTTGATCTTGGGGTAAGATTCTCTCTAGGAGGCCAAGTTTTCCTCTTCCAGTGCTGGTCACGTGCTCGACTATCCCATTCGCAGATGAAACATGGCATCTTAGTGTATCCTGATTGCTGCCCAAGTAACATGCAAAGGACTTTGAGATCCCCACACAATATCCATCTGTGATTTTGATACTGAATTTTTTCCAGAAGCAGTTTCATGTTATCATAGGTCTCTTTTAAATGAGTAGAATGGGCCAATGGGATTGATGCATATTTGTTACCGTTGTGCAGTAACACTCCTTTTAGACTGATTTTAGAGGAATCTATAAACAACCTCCAGTCACTGGTTTGGTATTCGATGCCTAGCTTGCACACTAATCCTGTGATGTCCTTGCAAAATACCAAGGGACCATCTTCTTCGAAAAAAGGCACGAAGTCTTTCTCACGATTTCTGTACCAAGCGAAGTATGTGTCGGATGCCAATAAATTGTTCTCCTGCAATCTAGACCCCAAAAGTTCTGCAGAGTCCTTAGGCAGATTCAAATCCCTGACTAAGTCATTTAGTTCGGCTTGGGTTAATGGTTTAGGATCTCGGTCAGCTGTTGGCTGTTCATAAACATCATCATTGTCTGGATTTGGAGCTGAATCAGAATCTGAATTGTATTGATCCAGACTCTCGGGTGGGCGGGGAATAGGAACTTCTGGACCATGGGGTACCGGCCTTATTGCAGATGGAAGACTTGGGTATTGAAGGCTCTCTTTATTCTTTGCATTATAACCTTTAACATTGCAAGAACAGAAGTAGCAGTCGTCGGTATGGTTTCTAGGCTCGCGCCATACCATACGGATCCCAAATGGCAAACTTTTCTTTTTACCTTTGCTCCAATTCCTTAGTGCCGCAACACACGTAAGACAAACCTTGTGTGGATCCCAACTTTTGTCTTGATCTCCTAATTTAATTCCAAAATAAGCATGATAAGCTCTCTTAATGAAGGTCGTTACATTTTTCCTTTGTTTGACAACAACATACCGATCACAAATATAACAAAATATGTCTGGACTATGGGTACATCCTCTAGAAGCCATTATTAAAATTTTAAAGACGTAATGTTAGAATTAATTATCTATCTGAAAAATATGAAAATATGAAAAAACGAAATTAATTAAAGATAAAAAAGGTAAAAAATTACAAAACGCCCCAAAATTGTTTTGCTAATAACTTTAAAACTGTGGGTGATAGAAAAAAACTGTAGCATTTTTTAATTCAGCGCAGCGAACTGCTTCAGAATCACAACTCAAAATAAAGAAATCGATTTTCATGCAGACCGGTGTAATTTATGTAATTTTCCGCATAGAGATCTTCAAAGAGATTTTGCTACATTGCATTCTTTCATTGATCTAGAACCAACAACAATTAATTCATTTGCTGCTACATTACAACTAAATATCATAAAATTCAGAGTTCATTTTATTAAAATACATTGGAGAAAAGTTTGTTAATGATCAAACCAGTCAGTAGCTCTAATGAATTCAGTACTAATGACCTCTTTTTAACATATTTAAATTCACACTAGAAAAGGACACTGTTGTATATCACTATCTAAATATAATATTTATATTCAAATTGAAATTCTGTACGGGGCTCCAATAAACCTTAGCCCCCCGCCCATGGCCTAAACCATTAGAGGTACAGTAAAACTAAACATACCTTACAAAAGAGAATTTAATCCTGCATTTAATGAGAAACAATTAAAACTTGGTGTTTCCGCCATTGGCTTCCAAGACAGCCTGAATTCGCTTTGGGTAGCTTGCCAAAAGTGACGTGAATAGATCTTGATCGTTACGCAAATTTGCTAAGACAGTTTCAATGTGTTGCGTCATTGTATCCTTCGAAAATCGATTTGCTGCAGGTTCTTGAAACAAGAGACATTCAACCTTGTCCTTTATAACTGATCCAATGTGTTCACAGACGTTCAGGTCAGGAGAATTTCCTGGCCATTCTTCATTTCCAAAGAAATCGATTTCATGGTTCCGCAACAACTGTTGAGTGGCTAATGCCTTAAAGCAGGGGGGCCTTATCGTGCAGAAGTGTGACCTGATCGACATTCATAATATTGTTTGGGTTTCTTAGAAAAGGAATGACATGCTGGGATAGAATAATATCACGAAAATACTGTCCATCTCAACTCTGAACATTTGGCTTCAGTACCCACATGAGCTTCTTTGCATTGAACGAAACAAACACACCAACACAGTCTGGACTTTTTAATAATTCGCGATAATGTTCATTGTCATCGATTTCATTTGGTGTTGTGGCCCACACTCGATCATTTTGGTAGTTAGGCCGACGTGTTACGTAAACAAAAAATTCATCGGAGACAGCTAAATGCATGAAATCATCCACATCCCAATCTTCAAGATAATGGGCAAACCACATTCTGTCATCGATGTTAAGTTGAGTTTTTCTTGGCTTTGGAAGTTCATGCCAAGGCTTTAAACCTTGCCTATGACGGTACAGTCGAATGATCTCACTACTAACGATCTTTCCTCTCAACGCTTCGATCTTTCTAGAAAGTTTAGCACAGCTGTTTTTCCGCTTACGCGTACCGCTTTCAATGATGTCCTTTGTTTCCTGAGAGAGTGGCAAATTTGGGCACCCAGATTTGGTTGTATCCATTTCGCATTCATCCAAAGTTTTATTCTAATTTCTTTTGACGAAGTCCTCACTTCTTCGCAACTTTTTGGCAACCCATGAACGTGTTATAAAGGTGGCTCCAGCATCACGAGCTTCCAGAAATGTTATTGCTCGTATGCGATCTATCACACGTTACCTCTCCGAATCACCAATTAATTGAGAAGCCATTATATTATCAATTTATCAGCTAGAGTAATTTTAATACCTGCAATAAGTAAAGAATTTTATATATTTTTATAATCACTAAAAACTATTTCGATATAAGTAAACATGTAAGCTGCAAATGCGGGGCCTAAGGTTTTTTGGAACCCCTTTTTGTTTAAAAGACAATATGGAGAGAATACTAGTGCATTTTCCAATATAAAAAATATAGTATTTTAAGTACGATACTTTAAAACCTGCTAAATATGAGACAATGAGAGTTACCTTTCATGGCAATAATTACTCACATTATACACAGTTTATATATAGGATTGTAACATTTATATACAGTAATTCTGATTCATTATTGAGTTAATAATTTATTAGTATACAGTACTTATTACTGATTTGCATGAACTTAAATAATGTAAATACGTCTAATTTAGAGACAGTAATATACGGGTAGAGGAACAAAGTTGATCTGCACAATCGACATGCATAAGGTCAATCTGTACAATGTCGACATAAATAATGTCATTACTAAAAAATTTGTTTAAATTAGGTCAAGTTGAGTTCACTCGCATTACGTTAGGTTACTTTATGTTCGGTCAGGTTAGGTCTGGTTAGGTTAGGTTAGTCTGGTGAGGTTGGGTTAGTCATTTTCATTGAAAATCTGAAATACATATTTGAAATCTGAAATCCATATACTTGCATAAAGTCGAACGTCGACATTATGAAATTCGATTTTGTTCATGTAACGCATTATACTCTATAGGCTACAGATGAAATTAATTTTCTTTAAAGGTTTCAGGGTAAATTAATGAATAAGATATAAGAAGAAGGGTGACGAAGGAAAAAACCAGTATTCATATGATTTTGTTTTTAATTGAAATTTCTTTCCAGATTATTTCACGTGTCAATTCTTTCATATGAAAGGGATATTTCCTCGATGTTTCCAGTATGAAATTAGGTTTTGGAAGTAATAATTATTATCTTACGTTCTGTGAATGGTTTACGTGATTGCCTGATATGATTTTCATAATTAACACGGGAGCGTCCATATAAAATACGTTGTGAATATGGCAAATGTGTGAGATATTCAGCTTGGGCAAGCCATCAAACTGAAGAAGTTTTAGGAATTTGAACAATGAGATTGTGTTTACTTGGTTGGTTTTAGCACCTGATGTGATTCTGACGACTTTTTTATGCAGTAAATTTGATGCATAAATAACATAATGGTTTGTAGTTCTCCACACTAATAAGTTATATAGGATATAAAGGTATGCAGGGGATAATAATAACACTGGTCGACAAAATCGAACTTTTTTCTCTCATCAAAGATGTATACACACTTTTCTAGACCAGGTTTGTACGCGGATTCCAAATCTGTTTTCGGGTTTCCTCTAGCACATCTAGTTATCGAAATATGACTGGTGTTATTTTCAGTACAATTTATCGTAAAGTACAACTTTATTCATAAAAAGATATATATACTCCTACCTAAAAACGCTGCGAGTACGATTTTCTTTTGTAAACCTTCTCCGGATCGTCGCGGTACAACATCCAACAAGTAGTCTGCCAGCATACTTTCGTTCCGGAAACCTTGGTCGCGATTTTCCATTTACTGGATGTCTTCATGAAAGCGTTCCCCCTGTTCGTCACTCACCGTGCCAAGGTTTTCGGGAAAGAAATCTAGATGCGAATGTAAAAAATGTATTTTCAAGGACATCCGACAGCCCATTTCTTGATATGCATCGAGCAGTTTCTGAACTCCATCTTTGTATGCGGGAGACTTGTAGTTACCCAAGAAGTTTCCACAAATCCATTTGAAAGCCTGCCATGCTTTTAGTTCTAAGGCATTGAGGCTTTCTTCAAAGCCTTCATCCTGCAGAACCTCCCTGATTTGGGGCCCCACAAATATTCCCTCTTTCAATTTCACGGCACTGATTTTTTTCAAATTTCTACAAGGTATCGAAACCCTCTCGAATTCGCCTTACCCATTGCTTTCACAAAATTTTTCATTAAGCCGAGCTTAATGTGGAGAGGTGGCAGGAAAATCTTCTTTGGATCAACTAAAGGACCACATTGGACACTGCCCGTTCTTGGCTCGTATGTGCTTCTTTGATGCCAGTCGCGTCTGATGTAATGATCCGCGGTAGCACGGCTGTCCCATATACATAGGAAACAACAATATTTCATGAACCCTCCTTACATGCCCATTAACATACCAATGACTTTGAGATCACCAAAGATATTCCATTGAAGAGTGCTGTATTGGATTGCTTCGAGTAGTATATTCATGTTAGCGTACATCTCCTTTAGATGAACGGAGTGGGCGATCGGGATGGACGGCTTTAAGTTCCCGTTATGCAGGAGAACCGCTTTCAAGCTTCGCCGTGAGGAATCGATGAAGAGGCGCAACTCAGATGGCATGTGTACCTGTTCCTTTTGGTTCAAAAGTCCATTGATATCATGGCAATAGCAGAGCGGACCGTCTACTGTAAATAATGTCGCCAAATCATGGTTTCGTTTTCGATAGTGACACACTCAGACGTCCTTCTCAAGTAAGTGTTTCTGCTTCATTCTCGAAGAGAGACGTTCTGAGTTCTCATTAGAGAGGTCATTTAACTCATTTTGGGTAAGCCTCTCCGGCTCCGATTGCTCTTCATCATGTATGTAGTCAAGATCGGGCGAAGGTCCCGCATCTCCGCTAATCGCACCTTCGTCGGATTCCCTTTCGTCTTCTAAAGAATTGAGTCCATGCTGTGGAGGTACCGGAATCGGTATCGTGTCATCGTGAGGGATCGATCTGATTGCGGAGTCTACGTTCGGATAAATGATGTTATGCTTGTTCTTCATGGAGAATCCATTTATATTAACATTGCAAAAGTAACAATCGCCATGATGGTCTCTCGGCTCTCTCCATATCATGGGTATAGCGAACGGCATCGACTTTTTCCTTTGGTTCAACCAGTCGCGTAATCCATTCGAACAAGCGGTACAGATAACATGTGGCGTCCACGCCTTATCTTGGTCGCCGAGTAGACAGCCGAAGTATAACCAGTAAGTTTTCCGAAGATTCATCGTGATTGTACGCCGTTGTGATTTAGTCGCGAACGAGCTGCACATGTAACAGAAATTGTCGGGGTGGTTTTTACACTTTCGAGGCATGATGATCGATGAGTGGGTTGATGTAAATCACCTAAACAAATAAAATGTGTAAGTGATTACACAAAAAACAAAACAACACACAACACAACACACAACTAGACATGTGACTGTTACACCGAAGAATAAAAGGGTGTACATGTGCAATGTTTGAAAATTTGTGGCCAGCTACTGCTCTTACCTGAAATACCACAAGAGAACCTGCGGAAAGCTTAAGTTGACAAAATGCCATACATAAGGGTACAGAAACAGTAAAGCAAAAACCTACACCTAAGCTGCAACGACAAAATACTCCGCTACATGTGAAAAGGACGCATATTATATATTGTATATATAGTCATATGCCTATTATATATATTATATTATATATTTATATATATATATATATATATATATATATGTTAAACACAAACCGTGCATGGAACAAGGAACTCTTCTGGGAAAATTAAATCCACTATAGTCCAAATAAGTAATGGTAAATGACAAATCCCATAGTTTTTCTTTTTCATGATGCTAGCCCGACGTGGGCAACGGGTCTCTCGCAAAGAGATCCCATAAATATAGCTTCCCTCACCAGCTATCTGCAAAGCAGACAGGATCCAGCTTTGGGACATGGACCTAGGGTTTAAAGCAAGCCTAGTCCCTACATTCAGAATCTCTATATAAGTAAAAGACTCGTTGCATTCACGTCGGATTGAATAAATCAAAGAAAAAGGGGGTAACTATTGTATTTTTAGCCAAAAAAACCAAAACTTAAACCTCAACTGGGACATTGAGCGTCCACTTTTCAAGGTACGTAACACGTCCGTTTAATATACACAAACTCAGAATGGTCCCCTGAGAAACTTATATGTTAAACACAGACCGTGCATGGAACAAGGAACTCTTCTGGGAAAATTAAATCCACTATAGTCCGAATAAGTAATGGTAAATGACAAATACCATAGTTTTTCTTTTTCATGATGCTAGCCCGACGTGGGCAACGGGTCTCTCGCAAAGGGATCCCATAAATATAGCTTCCCTCACCAGCTATCTGCAAAGCAGACAGGATCCAGCTTTGGGACATGGACCTAGGGTTTAAAGCAAGCCTAGTCCCTACATTCAGAATCTCTATATAAGTAAAAGACTCGTTGCATTCACGTAGGATTGAATAAATCAAAGAAAAAGGGGGTAACTATTGTATTTTTAGCCAAAAAAAACAAAACTTAAACCTCAACCGGGACATTGAGCGTCCACTTTTCAAGGCACGTAACACGTCCGTTTAATATACACAAACTCAGAATGGTCCCCTGAGAAACTTATATGTTAAACACAGACCGTGCATGGAACAAGGAACTCTTCTGGGAAAATTAAATCCACTATAGAACGAATACGTAATGGTAAATGACAAATACCATAGTTTTTCTTTTTCATGATGCTAGCCCGACGTGGGCAACGCGTCTCTCGCAAAGAGATCCCATAAATATAGCTTCCCTCACCAACTATCTGCAAAGCAGACAGGATCCAGCTTTGGGACATGGACCTAGGGTTTAAAGCAAGCCTAGTCCCTACATTCAGAACCTCTCTATAAGTAAAAGACTCGTTGCATTCACGTCGGATTGAATAAATCAAAGAAAAAGGGGGTAACTATTGTATTTTTAGCCAAAAAAACCAAAACTTAAACCTCAACCAGGATATTGAGCGTCCACTTTTCAAGGCACGTAACACGTCCGTTTAATATACACAAAGTTTCTGAATGTAGGGACTAGGCTTGCTTTAAACCCTAGGTCCATGTCCCAAAGCTGGATCCTGTCTGCTTTGCAGATAGCTGGTGAGGGAAGCTACATTTATGGGATCTCTTTGCAAGAGACCCGTTGCCCACGTCGGGCTAGCATCATGAAAAAGAAAAACTATGGTATTTGTCATTTACCATTACTTATTCGGACTATAGTGGATTTAATTTTCCCAGAAGAGTTCCTTGTTCCATGCACGGTCTGTGTTTAACATATAAGTTTCTCAGGGGACCATTCTGAGTTTGTGTATATTAAACGGACGTGTTACGTGCCTTGAAAAGTGGACGCTCAATGTCCCGGTTGAGGTTTAAGTTTTTTTTTTTTTGCTAAAAATACAATAGTTACCCCCTTTTTCTTTGATTTATTCAATCCGACGTGAATGCAACGAGTCTTTTACTTATATAGAGATTCTGAATGTAGGGACTAGGCTTGCTTTAAACCCTAGGTCCATGTCCCAAAGCTGAATCCTGTCTGCTTTGCAGATAGCTGGTGAAGGAAGCTATATTTATGGGATCTCTTTGCGAGAGACCCGTTGCCCACGTCGGGCTAGCATCATGAAAAAGAAAAACTATGGTATTTGTCATTTACCATTACTTATTCGGACTATAGTGGATTTAATTTTCTCAGAAGAGTTCCTTTTTCCATGCACGGTCTGTGTTTAACATATAAGTTTCTCAGGGGACCATTCTGAGTTTGTGTATATTAAACGGACGTGTTACGTGCCTGAAAAGTGGACGCTCAATGTCCCGGTTGAGGTTTAAGTTTTGGTTTTTTTGGCTAAAAATACAATAGTTACCCCCTTTTTCTTTGATTTATTCAATCCGACGTGAATGCAACGAGTCTCTTACTTATATAGAGGTCCTGAATGTAGGGACTAGGCTTGCTTTAAACCCTAGGTCCATGTCCCAAAGCTGGATCCTGTCTGCTTTGCAGATAGCTGGTGAGGGAAGCTATATTTCTGGGATCTCTTTTCGAGAGACCCGTTGCCCACGTCGGGGTAGCATCATGAAAAAGAAAAACTATGGTATTTGTCATTTACCATTACTTATTCGGACTATAGTGGATTTAATTTTCCCAGAAGAGTTCCTTGTTCCATGCACGGTCTGTGTTTAACATATAAGTTTCTCAGGGGACCATTCTGAGTTTGTGTATATTAAACGGACGTGTTACGTGCCTTGAAAAGTGGACGCTCAATGTCCCGGTTGAGGTTTAAGTTTTGGTTTTTTTGGCTAAAAATACAATAGTTACCCCCTTTTTCTTTGATTTATTCAATCCGACGTAAATGTAACGAGTCTTTTACTTATATAGAGGTTCTGAATGTAGGGACTAGGCTTGCTTTAAACCCTAGGTCCATGTCCCAAAGCTGGATCCTGTCTGCTTTGCAGATAGCTGGTGAGGGAAGCTATATTTATGGGATCTCTTTGCGAGAGACCCGTTGCCCACGTCGGGCTAGCATCATGAAAAAGAAAAACTATGGTATTTGTCATTTACCTTTAGTTATTCGGACTATAGTGGATTTAATTTTCCCAGAAGAGTTCCTTGTTCCATGCACGGTCTGTGTTTAACATATAAGTTTCTCAGGGGACCATTCTGAGTTTGTGTATATTAAACGGACGTGTTACGTGCCTTGAAAAGTGGACGCTCAATGTCCCGGTTGAGGTTTAAGTTTTGGTTTTTTTGGCTAAAAATACAATAGTTACCCCCTTTTTCTTTGATTTATTCAATCCGACGTGAATGCAACGAGTCTTTTACTTATATAGAGGTTCTGAATGTAGGGACTAGGCTTGCTTTAAACCCTAGGTCCATGTCCCAAAGCTGGATCCTGTCTGCTTTGCAGATAGCTGGTGAGGGAAGCTATATTTATGGGATCCCTTTGCGAGAGACCCGTTGCCCACGTCGGGCTAGCATCATGAAAAAGAAAAACTATGGTATTTGTCATTTACAATTACTTATTCGGACTATAGTGGATTTAATTTTCCCAGAAGAGTTCCTTGTTCCATGCACGGTCTGTGTTTAACATATAAGTTTCTCAGGGGACCATTCTGAGTTTGTGTATATTAAACGGACGTGTTACGTGCCTTGAAAAGTGGACGCTCAATGTCCCGGTTGAGGTTTAAGTTTTGTTTTTTTTGGCTAAAAATACAATAGTTACCCCCTTTTTCTTTGATTTATTCAATCCGACGTGAATGCAACGAGTCTTTTACTTATATAGAGATTCTGAATGTAGGGACTAGGCTTGCTTTAAACCCTAGGTCCATGTCCCAAAGCTGGATCCTGTCTGCTTTGCAGATAGCTTGTGAAGGAAGCTATATTTATGGGATCTCTTTGCGAGAGACCCGTTGCCCACGTCGGGCTAGCATCATGAAAAAGAAAAACTATGGTATTTGTCATTTACCATTACTTATTCGGACAAGAGTGGATTTAATTTTCTCAGAAGAGTTCCTTTTTCCATGCACGGTCTGTGTTTAACATATAAGTTTCTCAGTGGACCATTCTGAGTTTGTGTATATTAAACGGACGTGTTACGTGCCTTGAAAAGTGGACGCTCAATGTCCCGGTTGAGGTTTAAGTTTTGGTTTTTTTGGCTAAAAATACAATAGTTACCCCCTTTTTCTTTGATTTATTCAATCCGACGTGAATGCAACGAGTCTCTTACTTATATAGAGGTCCTGAATGTAGGGACTAGGCTTGCTTTAAACCCTAGGTCCATGTCCCAAAGCTGGATCCTGTCTGCTTTGCAGATAGCTGGTGAGGGAAGCTATATTTATGGGATCTCTTTTCGAGAGACCCGTTGCCCACGTCGGGCTAGCATCATGAAAAAGAAAAACTATGGTATTTGTCATTTACCATTACTTATTCGGACAAGAGTGGATTTAATTTTCTCAGAAGAGTTCCTTTTTCCATGCACGGTCTGTGTTTAACATATAAGTTTCTCAGTGGACCATTCTGAGTTTGTGTATATTAAACGGACGTGTTACGTGCCTTGAAAAGTGGACGCTCAATGTCCCGGTTGAGGTTTAAGTTTTGGTTTTTTTGGCTAAAAATACAATAGTTACCCCCTTTTTCTTTGATTTATTCAATCCGACGTGAATGCAACGAGTCTCTTACTTATATAGAGGTCCTGAATGTAGGGACTAGGCTTGCTTTAAACCCTAGGTCCATGTCCCAAACCTGGATCCTGTCTGCTTTGCAGATAGCTGGTGAGGGAAGCTATATTTATGGGATCTCTTTTCGAGAGACCCGTTGCCCACGTCGGGCTAGCATCATGAAAAAGAAAAACTATGGTATTTGTCATTTACCATTACTTATTCGGACTATAGTGGATTTAATTTTCCCAGAAGAGTTCCTTGTTCCATGCACGGTCTGTGTTTAACATATAAGTTTCTCAGGGGACCATTCTGAGTTTGTGTATATTAAACGGACGTGTTACGTGCCTTGAAAAGTGGACGCTCAATGTCCCGGTTGAGGTTTAAGTTTTGTTTTTTTTGGCTAAAAATACAATAGTTACCCCCTTTTTCTTGATTTATTCAATCCGACGTGAATGCAACGAGTCTTTTACTTATATAGAGGTTCTGAATGTAGGGACTAGGCTTGCTTTAAACCCTAGGTCCATGTCCCAAAGCTGGATCCTGTCTGCTTTGCAGATAGCTGGTGAGGGAAGCTATATTTATGGGATCCCTTTGCGAGAGACCCGTTGCCCACGTCGGGCTAGCATCCAGAAAAAGAAAAACTATGGTATTTGTCATTTACAATTACTTATTCGGACTATAGTGGATTTAATTTTCCCAGAAGAGTTCCTTGTTCCATGCATGGTCTGTGTTTAACATATAAGTTTCTCAGGGGACCATTCTGAGTTTGTATATATATATATATATATATATACATCATATTTATTATATATATATATTATAATCGATCTCATCTCGAAAACTAGACGTGCTAGAGGAAAACCGAAAACAGATTTGGAATCAGCGTCCCAACAGTTACCTAGACCACCCATAATTATATCTGATGAAAAATACTTGTTGTCCAGTGTAATTAGACCGAGCAATATATATATTTTGGAATGTGGTGTTTTAATGTATACAAGATATAAGTGAATTTTGACAGTTTATTTTGTGTTTGATATGCTCTTTGAAAGATAGTTTTTCATCTGAAATTACACCTAATACTGTAATCTCTGATACTCTATTCATTACAGTATTATTTATGTGTATATTTCAGTTTATATTCTCTTTGAAAGATAGTTTTTCATCTGAAATTACACCTAATACTGTAATCTCTGATACTCTATTCATTACAGTATTATCCATGTGTATATTTCAGTTTATATTCTCTTTTTCTCTATGCTACAATCATATACGATATCCTTGATAGAGTTAAGGATAATTTATTCGCATTCATCCACTTATAAATGCGGATGAACTCCATATTTGTTCTTTCTCGTAATACTTAGGTTGTTGTCAGGTATGAAGACAAACAGACAAACAAACAAAAACGTTTATTCTTCTAAAATAAGGAAGTATTACAATTTAAAAGCATACACGAGATGTTCATAAAATAATAAAATTAAGCAAAATAAATTAATAAATCCACACTAGAATGAATAGACAAGTTTCGGGGTTTGCGGGTGGCGCGAGGCTGGGTGGTGGGGCGATTGGTGACGAAGATGGAGGTGAGGTTCAGGAGGATCTGAGTAGGGTCGTTGATTGGTCGGTCACGTGGCAGGTGAGATTTGGCGTGGATGGGTGCAGAATTGTGCATGTGGGTTCGCGTAGCGGTGATTTTGCATGTGGTGTGTCAGGGAAGGATTTAACAAGCGTGGAGCGGGAAGGGGATTTGGGAGTTGTAGTCGCTGGTGATTTGAAAGTGGTGAAGCAGAGTGCAGTGGCGGTCGATGGGGCGAGCAGGGTGTTGGGTTTTGTAGCTCGGGGTTTTGAGTGCAAGTCGCGCGATATTGTAGTTCCTCTTTGTAAATCGTTGGTTGGACCCCATTTGGAGTGCGCGGTACGGTTTTGGAGTCCGCATGTGCGCGGGGATGTGGACAGGGTCGAGGGAGTTCGGGGATGGGCGGCTGGGATGATTCTGTCTCTTGGGTCGGAGTCGTGCGAGGGTGGGCTTGGGGAGTTGAAGTTGGCTGCACTTGAGACTGGGAGGTTGAGGGGTGATCTGGTCCGGGTTTTCAAGGTTGTGAATGGGTTTGATAGCGTGGATGGAGATAGCTTTTTCGAGGTGTCTCGATATAATGGGACTGGGGATGGCGGGTGTGGGTTGACGGGTGGAGGGTTCGAGGCAGCAGTTGCCAAGGGCTTTTTTGCGCATGGAATGGTAAATGGCTGGAATGGTTTGCCGGTGGAAGTAGTTGGTGGCGCGTCTGTGAACGTGTTTGGGAGTCGATTGGACGCGCATGTTGGTGGAAAGGGTGTGGTTTGGGGTGGTAGAGTTGGGGCTTTGTGGGGATGGATCCCGCAGCTCGGCGCAAGTGTTGTGGGATATGGGGGGGGCAGCGTCTTGGGTTAGGGGATACTCTCTGTCCTTACACACCCCATTTAAAGAGATTCCTCTGCCGAGCGGTGCCCCCCATAGTGCTGTGAGGTGTTGAAGAACTCGTGGTCTTCGCTTGCCCCGCGGGCACCTTTGAATGGGGGACCCATGGTGGGTGCACGCACATTTCTGCATTGCTGTGCAGTCTTTGCAGCCGCACCTACACTTTTCCTCGGGAGTGTGTATATTGTGGTGTGTGTGGTTGTAGGTTTGACTTGGTCCGCATTCGATGTGGACCGTGGCTTGATGGATGCCGTGGTGAGGTTGACTGGATTCTTTGGATCTGATGTGTTTGCGTGCCCGTTGTAGGTAGATGTAGAGTGTGGCATGTTGTGGATGGTGGTCTATTGTGGCTTGCTCCTCTGGACCGAGAGATTCTATCTTTGGTTTGGAACCGATGATTGATTGTTTTTGAATTGATAATTGTTTGGTTTCGTGAAGGTTGGTCGTTGCCAGTTTGCTGGCAGTTTTTACATAAGTTTCTTGTGTTCTTGTGGTTTGGAGCCCACGTAGAATTGTGGGTCCCCTCCGCCACCGCGGAGGACGTGCACGGTGCGCGATTGCGAGCACAGTTGGGTGGACCGGCCATGAGTGGACCCTGGGGTCTTTGTTGGTCTGAAGCATTGTAAATTCATAAAAGAATAAAAGAAACATCAATTAATCGGCACAAACATACGAGTAATATAAGAAATGTATTGGAATTTGTAGGGAAATATTAGGTAAGTATAAGAAGTTCTGAAGATCTTGTAGAGTTAGTATAAAATTAAATAGGCGTAATGGATACTTACTGTAGGTTTCAAAATAAAATCATATCAAGTTTTAAGTAAAATTTGCGGATCTATATAACAACACATACCCTGCGCATTCGATCTCAAATATTGTACATACATATAAATACGTACAACTATCAACTATCACTGAACTATTTACACGATATATGAGGATTATATAATGTTGAGAGTTGTGAAGCATTGCGGTTTTAGAGTTACGTCGTGCCAGTGTCGTAACACCGCTTCCGGTAGATCAGTGAAGGTAAGTGACACTGGGTCTGGAGAGTAGTTGGATGGGAAACCGTTCTCGGCGTCTAGGTTATGTATGGACGCATGGTTCGGATCCCACGTAAAGATGTAGATCCCCCTCCATCATGTGGCCTTAGATGTTGCGAAGGAGGTTAAAAGTAAAGCAAATCAAACAACAATTACAATTTTAGGATTCGTAAATACCTGTGCATGAAGGTAGGATTACCAAGATTGCTTTTTAAAAATGCGAGATTTGAAACTGGAGTTGAATGATATTTTTGGATCAGAGTAAGAAAGTTATTCTATTGTAAGGGAGCAACTTGTGACTGCAATTATACCAGCATGAGATCGTTTCATGCTTGTTTGCAGGCTCTCATTATTTATAAGACTCATGTCAAGATGACGTTGATAGTTTGAAGGAAACTGTAACACCTAGTAAGGGAGGTAGTTGTGCACAACTTTGTATGTAAATTGAAGTTTCAAGTTCATATTTAACGAGCCTAGCTTTTTCTTTCTATCTACGTGCCATTTGAACCTCTTTTAATAAAGTTCAAAATATCTACTCCAAGTGAGAAGGCAGTGTATATGTGACTCATTACTGACTCATACATTGTTTACAATAAGTGTTCTCGTCGCCCTATTTGAATTCTGTTTCAGTTTTTGGCAGATAAGTTAAGGTTTCCGTTTTTTTCTACACACTATTTATATACTCTTCGAAAGACACGTGTTTATAAAAGATGATCCCTATATTTTATAATTATTTAGAAATTAGAAATTAGTATGTCACAAATATCAAATTTTATTTGAGTTTATTTATCTTGTCCATTATTTATCTTGTCCATATTATAAAAAACTATTGGTTATCATCTAGTTAGAATTAGTTAGGATGTTATATTATTGTATTAATATCATTTTAGAGAGAAGAGCCCTGTAAAATTGAACAATGAATAATCCCTTCATTCATATAATTCTGATGATACTTCGTAATATTTATATAAGCCTTATACTCTTATTCGTATATTAATTTTTACATATCAAGCAAAAAATCGTATCACGCTGACACGAGTTTGGATAAAACTTTGATTTGCTTTCTATTTTATAATTGGTGAATTATTTCTTTGTAAAATACGTAATCAGTTTGTATAAAACCCAAAATCGTATAACGCTGACACAAGTTTGGATACATTTTTGATTTGCTTTCTATTTTATAATTGGTTAACTATTTCTGTTTAAACAACTTAATCATTTTCGTAGACTTAGTTTAATAATGTAATCTTGTTCATTTTTTGTATACATTCTTTCTTCGTTGTAAAAGATGAAGTCATGTCCTGCTTAACATTTAATTTTTAATCTTAAGCCTTTTATTTTGGCCCATGTGCATGTTTGTTTGTAATTCGTGATGGGAAGGCATATTTCAATTCCCATTTTTAGTTAACTCGGCAGATCATGATAAGATCAGATCTGTCAATATGCGGTTTAAAAATGAAAAAATATGGCCTCCTCTTACTTAGCAATCTAGGCATTGATACAGCAAAAATATATGTTTTGTCTTTAAATGTTTTGCAAAGTAAATCAGCCTATTGAGAATAAAACAGATCAGCATTAAAAATAATGAGGTAAGGAAAAAAATTGGATATAAAAACCCATAAAATTTCTCCAATGGTTATTTCTGACTAGACTTAGAGGCTGAGCGTTACCTGTAACATTTTAGCAGTAAAATATAGTAAGAAATATCTTTGTCTTCTCCTTCGAGCCTTGCTCTCTTCAAAGAATTTAGTCTTAAATAGAGAACCCGGGGAACCTTCAGATAACTCAGTCGTAAATAGAGAAAAATAATTTCCAGATACGTTATAAGAAGAAATCGGAGAGTAGTATAGAAGAAAACTACTGCGATTCCCTCTACGGTATCAGCTACTCCAGAGTAACAAATCCGTTGCTGCTACCTAACCAGAACCCCCGTCAACTTCGAACCGACCAAGGCCATAGACGGAGGGATTAACAACTGGCGAACCTGCATCAGGATTCTTCCAGTGACCTTGCATCAGGATTCTTCCAGTCTTCCAGACCCTGGAAATCGAACAACTGGCGACCCTGCATCAGGATTCTTCCAGTCTTCCAAACCCTGGAAATAGAATAACTGGCGACTTTGCAACTAGGATTCTTCCAGTCTTCCAGACCCGGAATGGAAATACTGGCGACACCCATTCTTCATCCAGGAACAAGTAGCCAGCAAGACACGTCTTCAGGACACGTCTTCAAGGATTTCGCCGTAGGAATCTTGTTAAGTACAGATTTCTTTTTTTTAAAGTAATCTCTAAACATTTGAGAAGTCAGTATTATTAACAGTTAATAATGAGTATCAAGCAAGAATTAACAAGAAACACAGTAAACATTCACTACACCAGTGATACATTTTTTTTTATTGAAACAGTTATTTTCACTATTATAGGTAGTATAGAATAATTTTACTTTATGTACCAAACATAATAGTACCGTACCTTCGCGTACATTCGAGTGAAATGTTGTTTACACTTTTTATTTTTGTTTACAATTTTTTTCAAATTATTGAATTGAATTGACTTGCAATTATTATACAATTATTGTGCATTATTATAATGCACAAATTGTGCATTAATTGTGTATTTCTTGGATAGAGAAAGAGATAGTTTATAGTTTATAGAAATACTTGATAGCAGTTCAAGTTAGTCGGTTACATCCAGAGGGACAGTCGCCCCAGAGAGTTAGTTATAGAGATACTTGATAGCAGTTCAAGTCAGTCGGTTGCATTCAGAAGGACAACCGCCTCAGAGGATAATAGATAGCTTAATGCTGAGAGAATCAGTTAGTTCGGATTTCCGAAAGAAATAGGAAGCCCACTCCACTTGACAGCAGTTCAAGTCAGTCAGTTTGCAAGTCAGTCAGTTTGCAAGTCAGTCAGTTTGCAAGTCAGTCAGTTTGCAAGTCAGTCAGTTTGCAAGTCAGTCAGGTTTCAAGTCAGTCAGGTTTCAAGTCAGTCAGGTTTAATTCAACCTTCTTTTTTTTGTTGTAAGAAGAAGGAAATTGACAGATTTGTCTCTTTTTGCATGCAGTATATGCAATATGCATCATATATAAATATATAGGTGAAATATATATTTTATTGTTGTAACAAAAAAACGGTTTCTGCAAAGTATATGGTCAATTTATTTATTTTTTTTAAATGGGTATGGAATTTTTTTTTATTATTTGAATTGTTTCGCATTGTTATAACAGAAAACAGAATTTTGGATTGATTTTCATTTTTATAATGGACTCCTAAATTAATTGTACCTAACTTGTATACAGTATTATAGTTTGTGTGTGCGTTTGTTCGTTGACTCGTGAAAAGGATTTGATTTTCCCTTTTCTCTCGCTCTTTCGCGTCGTTAAGCAAATGCACAAGGTTTCGTCTCTTCTTTTTTTCTTTTTTTGCGGTTACTGTGTTGGTACGCAAATAGTTTGTCTGGTTTTTTTTTTGTGCTTTTTCGGGTAAATTAAAATGAATCCGTACAATTCGAGTAATATGACGAAATCGACAGACAAGTTTTGCATCTTCGTTTGGGATGACTTTATTAAGTGTTTATTTAAACCGAAATAGGTAATGTCACGCTTAGTTTTTTCGTTTCAATTCTGTTGTATTTACGGTATTAGGGATGTTTTCTTTCTTGTTTTTCTTTGTTTCGCTTCGCCTTCCTCGTTTGTAAGTCCATTTTTCTGTCCTTTGTCGTTTTTTTTTTAAGAAAATGGATAGATATAATTATTTGACGAGTAATATCCCTAAGGTTCCAATTTTTAAGGGGAGAGAATACGGTGAAGTAGTACCCCCGTACGTGGACGAATGGTTTGACGCATTAAAGGGATATTATGTTCATTATAACGTTCGCGATGACATCGCGAAGATTCAAATGGTTATGCACTTCTTAGACGATGAAGAGGGTTGCGCAAGGAACATCTTGCACCCATTCTTGTTGGAAAGTTGTACTACGTGGAACGCTTTTCGGAATTACGCTACTCAAGTGTTCCAACCGGTAGGCTACAGCGACGAAATAAATGCGACTGCATTAAGGAAGACGGGATGGTCGGAAGCTTTCTGGACCCCACGCGAAACCATCGATGAAGCAGACGATGAAGTATGTTCGTATGTTTCGGAAACGCCTTCTTGGACTCAAGAAATGGTGCTTTTCGACGAGAGCTCACAAATTTTCATGAAAACGTCTGTCAACAACCAAGCGGTTTTGGCTCTTGTTGAGGACTGCTGTCAGTCGAATTACATTAAACAAGATGTATACAAGAAGTTACTTAAGACGGCTACGGGAACTTTCGATTTGCGTTCTCGCTTGACCTGCATTGATGATGGTTGGGAAGAAAACAGTACCGGAGAAATTATTCTTCCTATTGAGTTTGATTCAGTCCCTTATCTGACCCCATTTGTGGTCATATCTGAAGGAGACTGGGATGGAGATTTAATCCTGGGGATGAATTTCTTTATTACGCACGATTTCTATGTGGCCGATAGAGAAGCAGGCCTAATTCGAGGAGAGAACCCACCTTTCGAGTATGTGTGTCACCCCTACTCTTCTTTCTTTTCGACTCAGGGTGAAAGAATTGTTTCAGAGAGCCCGAATGACTTCCTGGAACCAGTGCAAAATAAAGAAGAACCGCCATTAGATGGGGAAGATTTTTCATGAATCGTAAATTGTTCCGTTCCAGTTCCGGCGAACGAGGAACTAGAATGCCAACATACCTTTGGTCATTTTGAGCACGAAGACTCGAATGTCTTCACAGTAGACCCCTGACTCCATCGAGAGCAAGTCACTCCCTTCTGTCACAGTTAGGCAGGAACTTGAAGGTCCCAGAGTTTCGGTTATTCCAAATAAATCTGAAGACGCATCTCCTTTGAGTTCCGGTTTGGTCATTTCACTTGAATCCCTATTTAAGGAAGATGACGTGATTCTGTTTTCAAAGGTAGAGGATTTTCCACCCAATTCCGCGACTAAGCCTACAGGTGCTGGGAGCGAACCCGAACCTACTCCCCCGTCGGAAGTTGTTCGTACGGAAAGGCAAGCACGGAATACACTTGTCCATCCACTTAGTTTGTGCAGCATGCACGATACGCTGGGTGTCCTCAGTACGACAAGGGAAGTGCCCTATGAAGAGGCTATCTCAAACCCCACGACGGAAGCGCTATATGAAGAAACTGTCCCAGACATCACGAGGGAAGTTCTCGATGAGGGGAATTTTCCGAGGGATCCCCCTTTTACCGCTAATTTACGTGAGGGCACGGAGAACTCGCCTATGTCCCTCGGACATGATGCAAGCTCGGCTTATGACCTCGAGTCTCATTGTCTTAATGAGGTTCAAATCTTGCCACACGCCAACAACGCGTCTTTGACGAATTCGGAAGACAATTGCCACTCTTCTTTTCCCACCAAAGGGAATGATGCATGTTTGCATTGCTCTACAGGACAACGTTCATTCGATTCTGTACTTTCTAATCCGAGGGTTTGGAAATCGAAATTTGGCAGTACCATTTCAGACACCTGTCGAAAGTCTTCTCTTACTCCTACTAAACAGAAGACTTATCTTCCTCCTGTTTCCCGTCCGATGAAACAGAATACTAATTTTTCTCCTGTCTCCTTGTTGGCCCTTCCTCAGGTCAAACCACGGGTCAAGAACCTCGGCATTGACCATAACCTTCCTTCTCCTCCTCTAAATGTTCCTTTCTACTACCATAAAACAGCTTCTGGGATACTTATGTTCAGAATTCATCGGTTTTCTTCGTTCTTGTCATCTTAATCTGTGTTTCAAGTCCTTTCTTACCCTTCTCTATCCCTATTATCACGCAGCCCGATAGGCCACCGCCCTTCAAGGCTATCTCCAAGATTGGCCCCACTCGTTCAGACTCCTGCCTGTTCCTGAATACTCGATTAGTCACAATTTTACGGAGCCATCTGCCACTTTGACTACAGAAGCGGAACTTCCATCACTAAGGTCACTCGCGTAGCTCCAAAAGGACCGAATACACGAAACGAAGAACAGTAATCATAACGTCGGTTTATCCCATTTACAAATTGCTTCTTTAACCGTATTTCCAGTTCAGGAGCTACCACCACACGTACTCCATATACCCGTTTAGGCGATACCCATGCATTCATGCCCTACATACTAATTTATTGAAATACGCTCGAAACGTGGAATGATTGATGGCGGAGGCAATTAGCTGCCAACGCGTACATCCAAAAAACTTAAGCAATGTCCACACGTAAACCTTTCACTGCACAATACCCTGAAATTTTATACCTTCCACGCTATAGAGTTTAGTCAATTCCAAAGTTCTAAAAAGTTCTCAAACGACCCATATCCGTTCAAAACCTCGCAGAAATCGTATCAATTTCGCTTTAGTACTTGTCCAAGAGTTCATTGAAATTCATTTCTCTCAAATTTTGTTCTCATAAAGTTGATAAAAATCGCGTTTGATTTAATAGTTTATGCACACGGTGAACTCAGACCACGTAAAAAGTGGACCTAGACAAATCAGATTCCAAGTGCTCAAGGACACACAAGTGACCGTTAACTATAAGTGTTCAGTAGTGCATAACTATCGATTTTAGTGTAAAATTTAACTGATAAATATAGTGGATTAATTACGAAGTACATGTATTTTAGTTAACTATTTCTTTTTCCTTATGGAGCATTATATCCAACTACTTCTTTAACTATTCTTTGTCTCCATATAACACTACATCCAACTTCTTTTGTTTGAGAGGATATTCAAACTAACCCCCTAGTTCCAACTCTGGGAAGGGAACCATGTGGAGAAGGTTTTCCACAGAAAAAATAAATTTTTGTAAAATTTAACAATATCATTTTTTGTCTAAATTAAAGTATGAATCCTTTTATTCCGGTTGCATAAATTAAAGTATTAATCTTTGAATGTTTGATATTTTATAACTCGCCTCGATGCCCCGGTGGATCATCTGGCCTCTTTCTTAACCCAAACGACTCCAGTGTGCCAAATCTATAATCTTAACCCTTTAATGACGGATGGTACCTTAAGGTCCACCAGAAATAATAATATAAATTGTACTACAACGTCTCGTTTCTATAAATGTTTCTACATGTTTATAAGTATATAGATGCCATTTAGTTGTTGAGAAAGGAACCCAAAATGTGTATCATTTCAGTGACAAGTTACTAAAATATTTAGTTTTGAATAACAATAAAACCTATACGTTCTGGTAACAAGAGTGACCGCATATGCTGCGGACTAGTCCTTAAAGGGTTAAACAGAGATTCCTAAATTCTAAATGTTCTTTTCGGCTAATATAAATCACATAAAGGAGTTAAGTTAGAACAAAATTATATAAATTCTTTTCCTAATATCATTGTTAGACAACCTTTGCAACCTTAAGAATCTTTTGTAAACGTGGCACCATGGGAGTTTCTCCAGGGCAAAGTGTAAACACTTTGAGAGGGCAGTCGAGGCCTCACCCCTCTTGTGAGTGCGTGCCTCGCCCTTTGGGCAGCCGGTTCGGCTCAGGTCCTTGGTTCATTAAGAACTCTCTAAGCAAGTGTCGTATTAAGGATTTGATTTGATTTTCTAATTACTGTGCATTGCAACTTAACCACCCCGACTTATGTTGTCTATATAAATTTATATTATAAAAAACCATTTGTTATCATCGTTAGAATTAGTTTGGATGTTATATTATTGTATTAATATCATTTTAGAGGGAAGAGCCCTGTAAAATTGAGCAATGAATAATCCCTTCATTCATATAATTCTGATGATACTTCGTAATATTTATATAAGCCTTATACTCTTATTCATATATTAATTTTTACATATCAAGCAAAAAATCGTATCACGCTGACACGAGTTTGGATAAAACTTTGATTTGCTTTCTGTTTTATAATTGGTGAATTATTTCTTTGTAAAATACGTAATCAGTTTGTATAAAACCCAAAATCGTATAACGCTGACACAAGTTTGGATACATTTTTGATTTGCTTTCTATTTTATAATTGGTTAACTATTTCTGTTTAAACAACTTAATCATTTTCGTAGACTTAGTTTAATAATGTAATCTTGTTCATTTTTTGTATACATTCTTTCTTCGTTGTAAAAGATGAAGTCATGCCCTGCTTAACGTTTAGTTTTTAATCTTAAGCCTTTTATTTTTGCCCATGTGCCTGTTTGTTTGTAATTCGTGATGGGAAGGCATATTTCAATTTCCATTTTTAGTTAACTCGGCAGATCATGATAAGATCAGATCTGTCAATATGAGGTTTAAAAATGAAAAAATATGGCCTCCTCTTACTTAGCAATCTAGGCATTGATACAGCAAAAATATATGTTTTGTCTTTAAATGTTTTGCAAAGTAAATCAGCCTATTGAGAATAAAACAGATCAGCATTAAAAATAATGAGGTAAGGAAAAAAATTGGATATAAAAACCCATAAAATTTCTCCAATGGTTATTTCTGACTAGACTTAGAGGCTGAGCGTTACCTGTAACATTTTAGCAAAATATAGTAAGAAATATCTTTGTCTTCTCCTTCGAGCCTTGCTCTCTTCAAAGAATTTAGTCTTAAATAGAGAACCCGGGGAACCTTCAGATAACTCAGTCGTAAATAGAGAAAAATAATTTCCAGATACGTTATAAGAAGAAATCGGAGAGTAGTATAGAAGAAAACTACTGCGATTCCCTCTACGGTATCAGCTACTCCAGAGTAACAAATCCGTTGCTGCTACCTAACCAGAACCCCCGTCAACTTCGAACCGACCAAGGCCATAGACGGAGGGGTTAACAACTGGCGAACCTGCATCAGGATTCTTCCAGTGACCTTGCATCAGGATTCTTCCAGTCTTCCAGACCCTGGAAATCGAACAACTGGCGACCCTGCATCAGGATTCTTCCAGTCTTCCAAACCCTGGAAATAGAATAACTGGCGACTTTGCAACTAGGATTCTTCCAGTCTTCCAGACCCTGGAAATAGAACAACTGGCGACACCCATTCTTCATCCAGGAACAAGTAGCCAGCAAGACACGTCTTCAGGACACGTCTTCAAGGATTTCGCCGTAGGAATCTTGTTAAGTACAGATTTCTTTTTTTTAAAGTAATCTCTAAACATTTGAGAAGTCAGTATTATTAACAGTTAATAATGAGTATCAAGCAAGAATTAACAAGAAACACAGTAAACATTCACTACACCAGTGATACATTTTTTTTTATTGAAACAGTTATTTTCACTATTATAGGTAGTATAGAATAATTTTACTTTATGTACCAAACATAATAGTACCGTACCTTCGCGTACATTCGAGTGAAATGTTGTTTACACTTTTTTTTTTGTTACAATTTTTTTCAAATTATTGAATTGAATTGACTTGCAATTATATACAATTATTGTGCATTATTATAATGCACAAATTGTGCATTAATTGTGTATTTCTTGGATAGAGAAAGAGATAGTTTATAGTTTATAGAAATACTTGATAGCAGTTCAAGTTAGTCGGTTACATCCAGAGGGACAGTCGCCCCAGAGAGTTAGTTATAGAGATACTTGATAGCAGTTCAAGTCAGTCGGTTGCATTCAGAAGGACAACCGCCTCAGAGGATAATAGATAGCTTAATGCTGAGAGAATCAGTTAGTTCGGATTTCCGAAAGAAATAGGAAGCCCACTCCACTTGACAGCAGTTCAAGTCAGTCAGTTTGCAAGTCAGTCAGTTTGCAAGTCAGTCAGTTTGCAAGTCAGTCAGTTTGCAAGTCAGTCAGTTTCAAGTCAGTCAGGTTTCAAGTCAGTCAGTTTCAAGTCAGTCAGGTTTAATTCAACCTTCTTTTTTTTTGTAAGAAGAAGGAAATTGACAGATTTGTCTCTTTTTGCATGCAGTATATGCAATATGCATCATATAAATATATAGGTGAAATATATATTTTATTGTTGTAACAAAAAAACGGTTTCTGCAAAGTATATGGTCAATTTATTTTTTTTTTAAATGGGTATGAATTTTTTTTTATTATTTGAATTGTTCGCATTGTTATAACAGAAAACGAATTTTGGATTGATTTTCATTTTTATAATGGACTCCTAAATTAATTGTACCTAACTTGTATACAGTATTATAGTTTGTGCGTGCGTTTGTTCGTTGACTCGTGAAAAGGATTTGATTTTCCCTTTTCTCTCGCTCTTTCGCGTCGTTAAGCAAATGCACAAGGTTTCGTCTCTTCTTTTTTTCTTTTTGTTTGCGGTTACTGTGTTGGTACGCAAATAGTTTGTCTGGTTTTTTTTTTTGTGCTTTTTCGGTAAATTAAAATGAGTCCGTACAATTCGAGTAATATGACGAAATCGACAGACAAGTTTTGCATCTTCGTTTGGGATGACTTTATTAAGTGTTTATTTAAACCGAAATAGGTAATGTCACGCTTAGTTTTTTCGTTTCAATTCTGTTGTATTTACGGTATTAGGGATGTTTTCTTTCTTGTTTTTCTTTGTTTCGCTTCGCCTTCCTCGTTTGTAAGTCCATTTTTCTGTCCTTTGTCGTTTTTTTTTAAGAAAATGGATAGATATAATTATTTGACGAGTAATATCCCTAAGGTTCCAATTTTTAAGGGGAGAGAATACGGTGAAGTAGTACCCCCGTACGTGGACGAATGGTTTGACGCATTAAAGGGATATTATGTTCATTATAACGTTCGCGATGACATCGCGAAGATTCAAATGGTTATGCACTTCTTAGACGATGAAGAGGGTTGCGCAAGGAACATCTTGCACCCATTCTTGTTGGAAAGTTGTTACTACGTGGAACGCTTTTCGGAATTACGCTACTCAAGTGTTCCAACCGGTAGGCTACAGCGACGAAATAAATGCGACTGCATTAAGGAAGACGGGATGGTCGGAAGCTTTCTGGACCCCACGCGAAACCATCGATGAAGCAGACGATGAAGTATGTTCGTATGTTTCGGAAACGCCTTCTTGGACTCAAGAAATGGTGCTTTTCGACGAGAGCTCACAAATTTTCATGAAAACTCTGTCAACAACCAAGCGGTTTTGGCTCTTGTTGAGGACTGCTGTCAGTCGAATTACATTAAACAAGATGTATACAAGAAGTTACTTAAGACGGCTACGGGAACTTTCGATTTGCGTTCTCGCTTGACCTGCATTGATGATGGTTGGGAAGAAAACAGTACCGGAGAAATTATTCTTCCTATTGAGTTTGATTCAGTCCCTTATCTGACCCCATTTGTGGTCATATCTGAAGGAGACTGGGATGGAGATTTAATCCTGGGGATGAATTTCTTTATTACGCACGATTTCTATGTGGCCGATAGAGAAGCAGGCCTAATTCGAGGAGAGAACCCACCTTTCGAGTATGTGTGTCACCCCTACTCTTCTTTCTTTTCGACTCAGGGTGAAAGAATTGTTTCAGAGAGCCCGAATGACTCCTGGAACCAGTGCAAAATAAAGAAGAACCGCCATTAGATGGGGAAGATTTTTCATGAATCGTAAATTGTTCCGTTCCAGTTCCGGCGAACGAGGAACTAGAATGCCAACATACCTTTGGTCATTTTGAGCACGAAGACTCGAATGTCTTCACAGTAGACCCCTGACTCCATCGAGAGCAAGTCACTCCCTTCTGTCACAGTTAGGCAGGAACTTGAAGTCCCAGAGTTTCGGTTATTCCAAATAAATCTGAAGACGCATCTCCTTTGAGTTCCGGTTTGGTCATTTCTTGAATCCCTATTTAAGGAAGATGACGTGATTCTGTTTTCAAAGGTAGAGGATTTTCCACCCAATTCCGAGACTAAGCCTACAGGTGCTGGGAGCGAACCCGAACCTACTCCCCGTCGGAAGTTGTTCGTACGGAAAGGCAAGCACGGAATACACTTGTCCATCCACTTAGTTTGTGCAGCATGCACGATACGCTGGGTGTCCTCAGTACGACAAGGGAAGTGCCCTATGAAGAGGCTATCTCAAACCCCACGACGGAAGCGCTATATGAAGAAACTGTCCCAGACATCACGAGGGAAGTTCTCGATGAGGGGAATTTTCCGAGGGATCCCCCTTTTACCGCTAATTTACGTGAGGGCACGGAGAACTCGCCTATGTCCCTCGGACATGATGCAAGCTCGGCTTATGACCTCGAGTCTCATTGTCTTAATGAGGTTCAAATCTTGCCACACGCCAACAACGCGTCTTTGACGAATTCGGAAGACAATTGCCACTCTTCTTTCCCACCAAAGGGAATGATGCATGTTTGCATTGCTCTACAGGACAACGTTCATTCGATTCTGTACTTTCTAATCCGAGGTTTGGAAATCGAAATTTGGCAGTACCATTTCAGACACCTGCGAAAGTCTTCTCTTACTCCTACTAAACAGAAGACTTATCTTCCTCCTGTTTCCCGTCCGATGAAACAGAATACTAATTTTTCTCCTGTCTCCTTGTTGGCCCTTCCTCAGGTCAAACCACGGGTCAAGAACCTCGGCATTGACCATAACCTTCCTTCTCCTCCTCTAAATGTTCCTTTCTACTACCATAAAACAGCTTCTGGGATACTTATGTTCAGAATTCATCGGTTTCTTCGTTCTTGTCATCTTAATCTGTGTTTCAAGTCCTTTCTTACCCTTCTCTATCCCTATTATCTCGCAGCCCGATAGGCCACCGCCCTTCAAGGCTATCTCCAAGATTGGCCCCACTCGTTCAGACTCCTGCCTGTTCCTGAATACTCGATTAGTCACAATTTTACGGAGCCATCTGCCACTTTGATTTCAGAAGCGGAACTTCCATCACTAAGGTCACTCGCGTAGCTCCAAAAGGACCGAATACACGAAACGAAGAACAGTAATCATAACGTCGGTTTATCCCATTTACAAATTGTTCTTTAACCGTATTTCCAGTTCAGGAGCTACCACCACACGTACTCCATATACCCGTTTAGGCGATACCCATGCATTCATGCCCTACATACTAATTTATTGAAATACGCTCGAACGTGGAATGATTGATGGCGGAGGCAATTAGCCGCCAACGCGTACATCCAAAAAACTTAGCAATGTCCACACGTAAACCTTTCACTGCACAATACCCTGAAATTTTATACCTTCCACGCTATAGAGTTTAGTCAATTCCAAAGTTCTAAAAAGTTCTCAAACGACCCATATCCGTTCAAAACCTTGCAGAAATCGTATCAATTTCACTTAAGTACTTTCCAAGAGTTCATTGAAATTCATTTCTCTCAAATTTTGTTCTCATAAAGTTGATAAAAATCGCGTTTGATTTAATAGTTTATGCACACGGTGAACTTAGACCAGTAAAAAGTGGACCTAGACAAATCAGATCCAAGTGCTCAAGGACACACAAGTGACCGTTAACTATAAGTGTTCAGTAGTGCATAAGTATCGATTTTAGTGTAAAATTTAACTGATAAATATAGTGGATTAATACGAAGTACATGTATTTTAGTTAACTATTTCTTTTTCCTTATGGAACATTATATCCAACTACTTCTTTAACTATTCTTTGTCTCCATATAACACTACATCCAACTTCTTTGTTTGAGAGGATATTCAAACTAACCCCCTAGTTCCAACTCTGGGAAGGGAACCATGTGGAGAAGGTTTTCCACAGGAAAAAATAAATTTTTGTAAAATTTAACAATATCATTGTTTGTCTAAATTAACGTATGAATCCTTTTATTCCGTTTGCATAAATTAAAGTATTAATCTTTGAATTTTGATATTTTATAACTCGCCTCGATGCCCCGGTGGATCATCTGGCCTCTTTCTTAACCCAAACGACTCCAGTGTGCCAAATCTATAATCTTAACCCTTTAATGACGGATGGTACCTTAAGGTCCACCAGAAATAATAATATAAATTGTACTACAACGTCTCGTTTCTATAAATGTTTCTACATGTTTATAAGCACACCGGACAAAAAATTAGTCACCCCTCTCAGAATGTACCTAATAACGTGTGACGGCGCCTCTGGCCTTGATAACCGCACGAATCCGGCGAGGCAGAGACTCTACGAGGTTGTGCATGTACTGAACATCGATTTGCTGCCACTCGTTCATCAGCCGGTCCCGAAGTTCCGCCAGAGTTCTGCGATTCACCTTCTGTTTCCAGCCTGAACAAGACCTTCGACGCACTCAGGATTAAAGGCTTCATTGGACCTGCGATGTACTCGTCGCCTCCCATCATTGGAGAACAAACAAAAACGGGACTCATCGGACCAAATTACACGTTTCAAATCTGCCGGTCCAGTTTTTGTGCCTCTGAGCCCATTTATAACTTGCCAATTTGTGACTTGCTGTTAACAGCGGCCTCTTCCGTGGTACCTTGCTCCAGATGTCCATCGCATGCAGTTCTCGTCGCAATGTCCGTTCGGAAATTGGTCGCTGGAGAACCTCATTGGTTTCTTGGAGCAATTGTTCCCTGGTTTGAAAACGATTTGCAGTTACTAGACGAGAAACATGGCGGCGGCCCCTATTGTCGAGAATTGTTTTCCGGCCACAGTTACGCCGTCGATTGTCAGTTGTTTGCGAACTACACCACTCTTTGTAAACTCGCTGGACAGTACGCGTTGACACACCAACAAATTGGGCTACTTCAGACATTTTGTGTCCGTGGGCTCTGCCAAACACGATGGCTCCTTTTTGCCACTGAGTACCGTCTGCCTCACGACCCATTTTGCAGACTATATCCAACACACACTTTGTTCTTCACCACCTCACGAAACAGATCTGATCCTGTGTGCTACTTCACCGCTACTTGTCACTTACCAATGCTACATCAGCGCCCTCTGTGTGACCTTGAACTTCCTACTATCGGTGCTATGAGGGGTGACTAATTTTTTGTCCGGTGTGCTTATATAGATGCCATTTAGTTGTTGAGAAAGGAACCCAAAATGTGTATCATTTCAGTGACAAGTTACTAAAATATTAGTTTTGAATAACAATAAAACCTATACGTTCTGGTAACAAGAGTGACCGCATATGCTGCGGACTAGTCCTTAAAGGGTTAAACAGAGATTCCTAAATTCTAAATGTTCTTTTCGGCTAATATAAATCACATAAAGGAGTTAAGTTAGAACAAAATTATATAAATTCTTTTCCTAATATCATTGTTAGACAACCTTTGCAACCTTAAGAATCTTTGTAAACGTGGCACCATGGGAGTTTCTCCAGGGCAAGTGTAAACACTTTGAGAGGGCAGTCGAGGCCTCACCCCTCTTGTGAGTGCGTGCCTCGCCCTTTGGGCAGCCGGTTCGGCTCAGGTCCTTGGTTCATTAAGAACTCTCTAAGCAAGTGTCGTATTAAGGATTTGATTTGATTTTCTAATTACTGTGCATGCAACTTAACCACCCCGATTATGTTGTCTATATAAATTTATATTATAAAAAACCATTTGTTATCATCGTTAGAATTAGTTTGGATGTTATATTATTGTATTAATATCATTTTAGAGGGAAGAGCCCTGTAAAATTGAGCAATGAATAATCCCTTCATTCATATAATTCTGATGATACTTCGTAATATTTATATAAGCCTTATACTCTTATTCATATATTAATTTTTACATATCAAGCAAAAAATCGTATCACGCTGACACGAGTTTGGATAAAACTTTGATTTGCTTTCTGTTTTATAATTGGTGAATTATTTCTTTGTAAAATACGTAATCAGTTTGTATAAAACCCAAAATCGTATAACGCTGACACAAGTTTGGATACATTTTTGATTTGCTTTCTATTTTATAATTGGTTAACTATTTCTGTTTAAACAACTTAATCATTTTCGTAGACTTAGTTTAATAATGTAATCTTGTTCATTTTTTGTATACATTCTTTCTTCGTTGTAAAAGATGAAGTCATGCCCTGCTTAACGTTTAGTTTTTAATCTTAAGCCTTTTTTTTTGCCCATGTGCCTGTTTGTTTGTAATTCGTGATGGGAAGGCATATTTCAATTTCCATTTTTAGTTAACTCGGCAGATCATGATAAGATCAGATCTGTCAATATGAGGTTTAAAAATGAAAAAATATGGCCTCCTCTTACTTAGCAATCTAGGCATTGATACAGCAAAAATATATGTTTTGTCTTTAAATGTTTTGCAAAGTAAATCAGCCTATTGAGAATAAAACAGATCAGCATTAAAAATAATGAGGTAAGGAAAAAAATTGGATATAAAAACCCATAAAATTTCTCCAATGGTTATTTCTGACTAGACTTAGAGGCTGAGCGTTACCTGTAACATTTTAGCAGTAAAAATAGTAAGAAATATCTTTGTCTTCTCCTTCGAGCCTTGCTCTCTTCAAAGAATTTAGTCTTAAATAGAGAACCCGGGGAACCTTCAGATAACTCAGTCGTAAATAGAGAAAAATAATTTCCAGATACGTTATAAGAAGAAATCGGAGAGTAGTATAAGAAAACTACTGCGATTCCCTCTACGGTATCAGCTACTCCAGAGTAACAAATCCGTTGCTGCTACCTAACCAGAACCCCCGTCAACTTCGAACCGACCAAGGCCATAGACGGAGGGGTTAACAACTGGCGAACCTGCATCAGGATTCTTCCAGTGACCTTGCATCAGGATTCTTCCAGTCTTCCAGACCCTGGAAATCGAACAACTGGCGACCCTGCATCAGATTCTTCCAGTCTTCCAAACCCTGGAAATAGAATAACTGGCGACTTTGCAACTAGGATTCTTCCAGTCTTCCAGACCCTGGAAATAGAACAACTGGCGACACCCATTCTTCATCCAGGAACAAGTAGCCAGCAAGACACGTCTTCAGGACACGTCTTCAAGGATTTCGCCGTAGGAATCTTGTTAAGTACAGATTTCTTTTTTTTAAAGTAATCTCTAAACATTTGAGAAGTCAGTATTATTAACAGTTAATAATGAGTATCAAGCAAGAATTAACAAGAAACACAGTAAACATTCACTACACCAGTGATACATTTTTTTTTATTGAAACAGTTATTTCACTATTATAGGTAGTATAGAATAATTTTACTTTATGTACCAAACATAATAGTACCGTACCTTCGCGTACATTCGAGTGAAATGTTGTTTACACTTTTTATTTTTGTTTACAATTTTTTTCAAATTATTGAATTGAATTGACTTGCAATTATTATACAATTATTGTGCATTATTATAATGCACAAATTGTGCATTAATTGTGTATTTCTTGGATAGAGAAAGAGATAGTTTATAGTTTATAGAAATACTTGATAGCAGTTCAAGTTAGTCGGTTACATCCAGAGGGACAGTCGCCCCAGAGAGTTAGTTATAGAGATACTTGATAGCAGTTCAAGTCAGTCGGTTGCATTCAGAAGGACAACCGCCTCAGAGGATAATAGATAGCTTAATGCTGAGAGAATCAGTTAGTTCGGATTTCCGAAAGAAATAGGAAGCCCACTCCACTTGACAGCAGTTCAAGTCAGTCAGTTTGCAAGTCAGTCAGTTTGCAAGTCAGTCAGTTTGCAAGTCAGTCAGTTTGCAAGTCAGTCAGTTTGCAAGTCAGTCAGGTTTCAAGTCAGTCAGGTTTCAAGTCAGTCAGGTTTAATTCAACCTTCTTTTTTTTTGTTGTAAGAAGAAGGAAATTGACAGATTTGTCTCTTTTTGCATGCAGTATATGCAATATGCATCATATATAAATATATAGGTGAAATATATATTTTATTGTTGTAACAAAAAAACGGTTTCTGCAAAGTATATGGTCAATTTATTTATTTTTTTTAAATGGGTATGGAATTTTTTTTTATTATTTGAATTGTTTCGCATTGTTATAACAGAAAACAGAATTTTGGATTGATTTTCATTTTTATAATGGACTCCTAAATTAATTGTACCTAACTTGTATACAGTATTATAGTTTGTGCGTGCGTTTGTTCGTTGACTCGTGAAAAGGATTTGATTTTCCCTTTTCTCTCGCTCTTTCGCGTCGTTAAGCAAATGCACAAGGTTTCGTCTCTTCTTTTTTTCTTTTTGTTTGCGGTTACTGTGTTGGTACGCAAATAGTTTGTCTGGTTTTTTTTTTTTTGTGCTTTTTCGGGGTAAATTAAAATGAATCCGTACAATTCGAGTAATATGACGAAATCGACAGACAAGTTTTGCATCTTCGTTTGGGATGACTTTATTAAGTGTTTATTTAAACCGAAATAGGTAATGTCACGCTTAGTTTTTTCGTTTCAATTCTGTTGTATTTACGGTATTAGGGATGTTTTCTTTCTTGTTTTTCTTTTTCGCTTCGCCTTCCTCGTTTGTAAGTCCATTTTTCTGTCCTTTGTCGTTTTTTTTTTAAGAAAATGGATAGATATAATTATTTGACGAGTAATATCCCTAAGGTTCCAATTTTTAAGGGGAGAGAATACGGTGAAGTAGTACCCCCGTACGTGGACGAATGGTTTGACGCATTAAAGGGATATTATGTTCATTATAACGTTCGCGATGACATCGCGAAGATTCAAATGGTTATGCACTTCTTAGACGATGAAGAGGGTTGCGCAAGGAACATCTTGCACCCATTCTTGTTGGAAAGTTGTACTACGTGGAACGCTTTTCGGAATTACGCTACTCAAGTGTTCCAACCGGTAGGCTACAGCGACGAAATAAATGCGACTGCATTAAGGAAGACGGGATGGTCGGAAGCTTTCTGGACCCCACGCGAAACCATCGATGAAGCAGACGATGAAGTATGTTCGTATGTTTCGGAAACGCCTTCTTGGACTCAAGAAATGGTGCTTTTCGACGAGAGCTCACAAATTTTCATGAAAACGTCTGTCAACAACCAAGCGGTTTTGGCTCTTGTTGAGGACTGCTGTCAGTCGAATTACATTAAACAAGATGTATACAAGAAGTTACTTAAGACGGCTACGGGAACTTTCGATTTGCGTTCTCGCTTGACCTGCATTGATGATGGTTGGGAAGAAAACAGTACCGGAGAAATTATTCTTCCTATTGAGTTTGATTCAGTCCCTTATCTGACCCCATTTGTGGTCATATCTGAAGGAGACTGGGATGGAGATTTAATCCTGGGGATGAATTTCTTTATTACGCACGATTTCTATGTGGCCGATAGAGAAGCAGGCCTAATTCGAGGAGAGAACCCACCTTTCGAGTATGTGTGTCACCCCTACTCTTCTTTCTTTTCGACTCAGGGTGAAAGAATTGTTTCAGAGAGCCCGAATGACTTCCTGGAACCAGTGCAAAATAAAGAAGAACCGCCATTAGATGGGGAAGATTTTTCATGAATCGTAAATTGTTCCGTTCCAGTTCCGGCGAACGAGGAACTAGAATGCCAACATACCTTTGGTCATTTGAGCACGAAGACTCGAATGTCTTCACAGTAGACCCCTGACTCCATCGAGAGCAAGTCACTCCCTTCTGTCACAGTTAGGCAGGAACTTGAAGGTCCCAGAGTTTCGGTTATTCCAAATAAATCTGAAGACGCATCTCCTTTGAGTTCCGGTTTGGTCATTTCACTTGAATCCCTATTTAAGGAAGATGACGTGATTCTGTTTTCAAAGGTAGAGGATTTTCCACCCAATTCCGCGACTAAGCCTACAGGTGCTGGGAGCGAACCCGAACCTACTCCCCCGTCGGAAGTTGTTCGTACGGAAAGGCAAGCACGGAATACACTTGTCCATCCACTTAGTTTGTGCAGCATGCACGATACGCTGGGTGTCCTCAGTACGACAAGGGAAGTGCCCTATGAAGAGGCTATCTCAAACCCCACGACGGAAGCGCTATATGAAGAAACTGTCCCAGACATCACGAGGGAAGTTCTCGATGAGGGGAATTTTCCGAGGGATCCCCCTTTTACCGCTAATTTACGTGAGGGCACGGAGAACTCGCCTATGTCCCTCGGACATGATGCAAGCTCGGCTTATGACCTCGAGTCTCATTGTCTTAATGAGGTTCAAATCTTGCCACACGCCAACAACGCGTCTTTGACGAATTCGGAAGACAATTGCCACTCTTCTTTTCCCACCAAAGGGAATGATGCATGTTTGCATTGCTCTACAGGACAACGTTCATTCGATTCTGTACTTTCTAATCCGAGGGTTTGGAAATCGAAATTTGGCAGTACCATTTCAGACACCTGTCGAAAGTCTTCTCTTACTCCTACTAAACAGAAGACTTATCTTCCTCCTGTTTCCCGTCCGATGAAACAGAATACTAATTTTTCTCTGTCTCCTTGTTGGCCCTTCCTCAGGTCAAACCACGGGTCAAGAACCTCGGCATTGACCATAACCTTCCTTCTCCTCCTCTAAATGTTCCTTTCTACTACCAAAAAACAGCTTCTGGGGATACTTATGTTCAGAATTCATCGGTTTTCTTCGTTCTTGTCATCTTAATCTGTGTTTCAAGTCCTTTCTTACCCTTCTCTATCCCTATTATCACGCAGCCCGATAGGCCACCGCCCTTCAAGGCTATCTCCAAGATTGGCCCCACTCGTTCAGACTCCTGCCTGTTCCTGAATACTCGATTAGTCACAATTTTTTACGGAGCCATCTGCCACTTTGACTACAGAAGCGGAACTTCCATCACTAAGGTCACTCGCGTAGCTCCAAAAGGACCGAATACACGAAACGAAGAACAGTAATCATAACGTCGGTTATCCCATTTACAAATTGCTTCTTTAACCGTATTCCAGTTCAGGAGCTACCACCACACGTACTCCATATACCCGTTTAGGCGATACCCATGCATTCATGCCCTACATACTAATTTATTGAAATACGCTCGAAACGTGGAATGATTGATGGCGGAGGCAATTAGTGCCAACGCGTACATCCAAAAAACTTAAGCAATGTCCACACGTAAACCTTTCACTGCACAAACCCTGAAATTTTATACCTTCCACGCTATAGAGTTTAGTCAATTCCAAAGTTCTAAAAAGTTCTCAAACGACCCATATCCGTTCAAAACCTCGCAGAAATCGTATCAATTTCGCTTTAGTACTTGTCCAAGAGTTCATTGAAATTCATTTCTCTCAAATTTTGTTCTCATAAAGTTGATAAAAATCGCGTTTGATTTAATATTTATGCACACGTGTGAACTCAGACCACCGTAAAAAGTGGACCTAGACAAATCAGATTCCAAGTGCTCAAGGACACACAAGTGACCGTTAACTATAAGTGTTCAGTAGTGCATAACTATCGATTTTAGTGTAAAATTTAACTGATAAATATAGTGATTAATTACGAAGTACATGTATTTTAGTTAACTATTTCTTTTTCCTTATGGAGCATTATATCCAACTACTTCTTTAACTATTCTTTGTCTCCATATAACACTACATCCAACTTCTTTTGTTTGAGAGGATATTCAAACTAACCCCCTAGTTCCAACTCTGGGAAGGGAACCAGTGGAGAAGGTTTTCCACAGAAAAAATAATTTTTGTAAAATTTAACAATATCATTTTTTGTCTAAATTAAAGTATGAATCCTTTTATTCCGGTTGCATAAATTAAAGTATTAATCTTTGAATGTTTGATATTTTATAACTCGCCTCGATGCCCCGGTGGATCATCTGGCCTCTTTTCTTAACCCAAACGACTCCAGTGTGCCAAATCTATAATCTTAACCCTTTAATGACGGATGGTACCTTAAGGTCCACCAGAAATAATCATATAAATTGTACTACACGTCTCGTTTCTATAAATGTTTCTACATGTTTATAAGTATATAGATGCCATTTAGTTGTTGAGAAAGGAACCCAAAATGTGTATCATTTCAGTGACAAGTTACTAAAATATTTAGTTTTGAATAACAATAAAACCTATACGTTCTGGTAACAAGAGTGACCGCATATGCTGCGGACTAGTCCTTAAAGGGTTAAACAGAGATTCCTAAATTCTAAATGTTCTTTTCGGCTAATATAAATCACATAAAGGAGTTAAGTTAGAACCAAAATTATATAAATTCTTTTCCTAATATCATTGTTAGACAACCTTTGCAACCTTAAGAATCTTTTGTAAACGTGGCACCATGGGAGTTTCTCCAGGGCAAAGTGTAAACACTTTGAGAGGGCAGTCGAGGCCTCACCCCTCTTGTGAGTGCGTGCCTCGCCCTTTGGGCAGCCGGTTCGGCTCAGGTCCTTGGTTCATTAAGAACTCTCTAAGCAAGTGTCGTATTAAGGATTTGATTTGATTTTCTAATTACTGTGCATTGCAACTTAACCACCCCGACTTATGTTGTCTATATAAATTTATATTATAAAAAACCATTTGTTATCATCGTTAGAATTAGTTTGGATGTTATATTATTGTATTAATATCATTTTAGAGGGAAGAGCCCTGTAAAATTGAGCAATGAATAATCCCTTCATTCATATAATTCTGATGATACTTCGTAATATTTATATAAGCCTTATACTCTTATTCATATATTAATTTTTACATATCAAGCAAAAAATCGTATCACGCTGACACGAGTTTGGATAAAACTTTGATTTGCTTTCTGTTTTATAATTGGTGAATTATTTCTTTGTAAAATACGTAATCAGTTTGTATAAAACCCAAAATCGTATAACGCTGACACAAGTTTGGATACATTTTTGATTTGCTTTCTATTTTATAATTGGTTAACTATTTCTGTTTAAACAACTTAATCATTTTCGTAGACTTAGTTTAATAATGTAATCTTGTTCATTTTTTGTATACATTCTTTCTTCGTTGTAAAAGATGAAGTCATGCCCTGCTTAACGTTTAGTTTTTAATCTTAAGCCTTTTATTTTTGCCCATGTGCCTGTTTGTTTGTAATTCGTGATGGGAAGGCATATTTCAATTTCCATTTTTAGTTAACTCGGCAGATCATGATAAGATCAGATCTGTCAATATGAGGTTTAAAAATGAAAAAATATGGCCTCCTCTTACTTAGCAATCTAGGCATTGATACAGCAAAAATATATGTTTTGTCTTTAAATGTTTTGCAAAGTAAATCAGCCTATTGAGAATAAAACAGATCAGCATTAAAAATAATGAGGTAAGGAAAAAAATTGGATATAAAAACCCATAAAATTTCTCCAATGGTTATTTCTGACTAGACTTAGAGGCTGAGCGTTACCTGTAACATTTTAGCAGTAAAATATAGTAAGAAATATCTTTGTCTTCTCCTTCGAGCCTTGCTCTCTTCAAAGAATTTAGTCTTAAATAGAGAACCCGGGGAACCTTCAGATAACTCAGTCGTAAATAGAGAAAAATAATTTCCAGATACGTTATAAGAAGAAATCGGAGAGTAGTATAGAAGAAAACTACTGCGATTCCCTCTACGGTATCAGCTACTCCAGAGTAACAAATCCGTTGCTGCTACCTAACCAGAACCCCCGTCAACTTCGAACCGACCAAGGCCATAGACGGAGGGGTTAACAACTGGCGAACCTGCATCAGGATTCTTCCAGTGACCTTGCATCAGGATTCTTCCAGTCTTCCAGACCCTGGAAATCGAACAACTGGCGACCCTGCATCAGGATTCTTCCAGTCTTCCAAACCCTGGAAATAGAATAACTGGCGACTTTGCAACTAGGATTCTTCCAGTCTTCCAGACCCTGGAAATAGAACAACTGGCGACACCCATTCTTCATCCAGGAACAAGTAGCCAGCAAGACACGTCTTCAGGACACGTCTTCAAGGATTTCGCCGTAGGAATCTTGTTAAGTACAGATTTCTTTTTTTTAAAGTAATCTCTAAACATTTGAGAAGTCAGTATTATTAACAGTTAATAATGAGTATCAAGCAAGAATTAACAAGAAACACAGTAAACATTCACTACACCAGTGATACATTTTTTTTTATTGAAACAGTTATTTTCACTATTATAGGTAGTATAGAATAATTTTACTTTATGTACCAAACATAATAGTACCGTACCTTCGCGTACATTCGAGTGAAATGTTGTTTACACTTTTATTTTTGTTTACAATTTTTTTCAAATTATTGAATTGAATTGACTTGCAATTATTATACAATTATTGTGCATTATTATAATGCACAAATTGTGCATTAATTGTGTATTTCTTGGATAGAGAAAGAGATAGTTTATAGTTTATAGAAATACTTGATAGCAGTTCAAGTTAGTCGGTTACATCCAGAGGGACAGTCGCCCCAGAGAGTTAGTTATAGAGATACTTGATAGCAGTTCAAGTCAGTCGGTTGCATTCAGAAGGACAACCGCCTCAGAGGATAATAGATAGCTTAATGCTGAGAGAATCAGTTAGTTCGGATTTCCGAAAGAAATAGGAAGCCCACTCCACTTGACAGCAGTTCAAGTCAGTCAGTTTGCAAGTCAGTCAGTTTGCAAGTCAGTCAGTTTGCAAGTCAGTCAGTTTGCAAGTCAGTCAGGTTTCAAGTCAGTCAGGTTTCAAGTCAGTCAGGTTTCAAGTCAGTCAGGTTTAATTCAACCTTCTTTTTTTTTGTTGTAAGAAGAAGGAAATTGACAGATTTGTCTCTTTTTGCATGCAGTATATGCAATATGCATCATATATAAATATATAGGTGAAATATATATTTTATTGTTGTAACAAAAAAACGGTTTCTGCAAAGTATATGGTCAATTTATTTATTTTTTTTAAATGGGTATGGAATTTTTTTTTATTATTTGAATTGTTTCGCATTGTTATAACAGAAAACAGAATTTTGGATTGATTTTCATTTTTATAATGGACTCCTAAATTAATTGTACCTAACTTGTATACAGTATTATAGTTTGTGCGTGCGTTTGTTCGTTGACTCGTGAAAAGGATTTGATTTTCCCTTTTCTCTCGCTCTTTCGCGTCGTTAAGCAAATGCACAAGGTTTCGTCTCTTCTTTTTTTCTTTTTGTTTGCGGTTACTGTGTTGGTACGCAAATAGTTTGTCTGGTTTTTTTTTTTTGTGCTTTTTCGGGGTAAATTAAAATGAATCCGTACAATTCGAGTAATATGACGAAATCGACAGACAAGTTTTGCATCTTCGTTTGGGATGACTTTATTAAGTGTTTATTTAAACCGAAATAGGTAATGTCACGCTTAGTTTTTTCGTTTCAATTCTGTTGTATTTACGGTATTAGGGATGTTTTCTTTCTTGTTTTTCTTTGTTTCGCTTCGCCTTCCTCGTTTGTAAGTCCATTTTTCTGTCCTTTGTCGTTTTTTTTTTAAGAAAATGGATAGATATAATTATTTGACGAGTAATATCCCTAAGGTTCCAATTTTTAAGGGGAGAGAATACGGTGAAGTAGTACCCCCGTACGTGGACGAATGGTTTGACGCATTAAAGGGATATTATGTTCATTATAACGTTCGCGATGACATCGCGAAGATTCAAATGGTTATGCACTTCTTAGACGATGAAGAGGGTTGCGCAAGGAACATCTTGCACCCATTCTTGTTGGAAAGTTGTACTACGTGGAACGCTTTTCGGAATTACGCTACTCAAGTGTTCCAACCGGTAGGCTACAGCGACGAAATAAATGCGACTGCATTAAGGAAGACGGGATGGTCGGAAGCTTTCTGGACCCCACGCGAAACCATCGATGAAGCAGACGATGAAGTATGTTCGTATGTTTCGGAAACGCCTTCTTGGACTCAAGAAATGGTGCTTTTCGACGAGAGCTCACAAATTTTCATGAAAACGTCTGTCAACAACCAAGCGGTTTTGGCTCTTGTTGAGGACTGCTGTCAGTCGAATTACATTAAACAAGATGTATACAAGAAGTTACTTAAGACGGCTACGGGAACTTTCGATTTGCGTTCTCGCTTGACCTGCATTGATGATGGTTGGGAAGAAAACAGTACCGGAGAAATTATTCTTCCTATTGAGTTTGATTCAGTCCCTTATCTGACCCCATTTGTGGTCATATCTGAAGGAGACTGGGATGGAGATTTAATCCTGGGGATGAATTTCTTTATTACGCACGATTTCTATGTGGCCGATAGAGAAGCAGGCCTAATTCGAGGAGAGAACCCACCTTTCGAGTATGTGTGTCACCCCTACTCTTCTTTCTTTTCGACTCAGGGTGAAAGAATTGTTTCAGAGAGCCCGAATGACTTCCTGGAACCAGTGCAAAATAAAGAAGAACCGCCATTAGATGGGGAAGATTTTTCATGAATCGTAAATTGTTCCGTTCCAGTTCCGGCGAACGAGGAACTAGAATGCCAACATACCTTTGGTCATTTTGAGCACGAAGACTCGAATGTCTTCACAGTAGACCCCTGACTCCATCGAGAGCAAGTCACTCCCTTCTGTCACAGTTAGGCAGGAACTTGAAGGTCCCAGAGTTTCGGTTATTCCAAATAAATCTGAAGACGCATCTCCTTTGAGTTCCGGTTTGGTCATTTCACTTGAATCCCTATTTAAGGAAGATGACGTGATTCTGTTTTCAAAGGTAGAGGATTTTCCACCCAATTCCGAGACTAAGCCTACAGGTGCTGGGAGCGAACCCGAACCTACTCCCCCGTCGGAAGTTGTTCGTACGGAAAGGCAAGCACGGAATACACTTGTCCATCCACTTAGTTTGTGCAGCATGCACGATACGCTGGGTGTCCTCAGTACGACAAGGGAAGTGCCCTATGAAGAGGCTATCTCAAACCCCACGACGGAAGCGCTATATGAAGAAACTGTCCCAGACATCACGAGGGAAGTTCTCGATGAGGGGAATTTTCCGAGGGATCCCCCTTTTACCGCTAATTTACGTGAGGGCACGGAGAACTCGCCTATGTCCCTCGGACATGATGCAAGCTCGGCTTATGACCTCGAGTCTCATTGTCTTAATGAGGTTCAAATCTTGCCACACGCCAACAACGCGTCTTTGACGAATTCGGAAGACAATTGCCACTCTTCTTTTCCCACCAAAGGGAATGATGCATGTTTGCATTGCTCTACAGGACAACGTTCATTCGATTCTGTACTTTCTAATCCGAGGGTTTGGAAATCGAAATTTGGCAGTACCATTTCAGACACCTGTCGAAAGTCTTCTCTTACTCCTACTAAACAGAAGACTTATCTTCCTCCTGTTTCCCGTCCGATGAAACAGAATACTAATTTTTCTCCTGTCTCCTTGTTGGCCCTTCCTCAGGTCAAACCACGGGTCAAGAACCTCGGCATTGACCATAACCTTCCTTCTCCTCCTCTAAATGTTCCTTTCTACTACCATAAAACAGCTTCTGGGGATACTTATGTTCAGAATTCATCGGTTTTCTTCGTTCTTGTCATCTTAATCTGTGTTTCAAGTCCTTTCTTACCCTTCTCTATCCCTATTATCACGCAGCCCGATAGGCCACCGCCCTTCAAGGCTATCTCCAAGATTGGCCCCACTCGTTCAGACTCCTGCCTGTTCCTGAATACTCGATTAGTCACAATTTTACGGAGCCATCTGCCACTTTGACTACAGAAGCGGAACTTCCATCACTAAGGTCACTCGCGTAGCTCCAAAAGGACCGAATACACGAAACGAAGAACAGTAATCATAACGTCGGTTTATCCCATTTACAAATTGCTTCTTTAACCGTATTTCCAGTTCAGGAGCTACCACCACACGTACTCCATATACCCGTTTAGGCGATACCCATGCATTCATGCCCTACATACTAATTTATTGAAATACGCTCGAAACGTGGAATGATTGATGGCGGAGGCAATTAGCTGCCAACGCGTACATCCAAAAAACTTAAGCAATGTCCACACGTAAACCTTTCACTGCACAATACCCTGAAATTTTATACCTTCCACGCTATAGAGTTTAGTCAATTCCAAAGTTCTAAAAAGTTCTCAAACGACCCATATCCGTTCAAAACCTCGCAGAAATCGTATCAATTTCGCTTTAGTACTTGTCCAAGAGTTCATTGAAATTCATTTCTCTCAAATTTTGTTCTCATAAAGTTGATAAAAATCGCGTTTGATTTAATAGTTTATGCACACGGTGAACTCAGACCAGCGTAAAAAGTGGACCTAGACAAATCAGATTCCAAGTGCTCAAGGACACACAAGTGACCGTTAACTATAAGTGTTCAGTAGTGCATAACTATCGATTTTAGTGTAAAATTTAACTGATAAATATAGTGGATTAATTACGAAGTACATGTATTTTAGTTAACTATTTCTTTTTCCTTATGGAGCATTATATCCAACTACTTCTTTAACTATTCTTTGTCTCCATATAACACTACATCCAACTTCTTTTGTTTGAGAGGATATTCAAACTAACCCCCTAGTTCCAACTCTGGGAAGGGAACCATGTGGAGAAGGTTTTCCACAGAAAAAATAAATTTTTGTAAAATTTAACAATATCATTGTTTGTCTAAATTAAAGTATGAATCCTTTTATTCCGGTTGCATAAATTAAAGTATTAATCTTTGAATGTTTGATATTTTATAACTCGCCTCGATGCCCCGGTGGATCATCTGGCCTCTTTCTTAACCCAAACGACTCCAGTGTGCCAAATCTATAATCTTAACCCTTTAATGACGGATGGTACCTTAAGGTCCACCAGAAATAATAATATAAATTGTACTACAACGTCTCGTTTCTATAAATGTTTCTACATGTTTATAAGCACACCGGACAAAAATTAGTCACCCCTCTCAGAATGTACCTAATAACGTGTGACGGCGCCTCTGGCCTTGATAACCGCACGAATCCGGCGAGGCAGAGACTCTACGAGGTTGTGCATGTACTGAACATCGATTTGCTGCCACTCGTTCATCAGCCGGTCCCGAAGTTCCGCCAGAGTTCTGCGATTCACCTTCTGTTTCCAGCCTGAACAAGACCTTCGACGCACTCAGGATTAAAGGCTTCATTGGACCTGCGATGTACTCGTCGCCCATCATTGAGAAACAAACAAAAACGGGACTCATCGGACCAAATTACAAGTTTCAAATCTGCCGCAGTCCAGTTTTTGTGCCTCTGAGCCCATTTATAACTTGCCAATTTGTGACTTGCTGTTAACACGGCCTCTTCCGTGGTACCTTGCTCCAGATGTCCATCGCATGCAGTTCTCGTCGCAATGTCCGTTCGGAAATTGGTCGCTGGAGAACCTCATTGGTTTCTTGGAGCAATTGTTCTGGTTTGAAAACGATTTGCAGTTACTAGACGAGAAACATGGCGGCGGCCCTATTGTCGAGAATTGTTTTCCGGCCACAGTTACGCCGTCGATTGTCAGTTGATTGCGAACTACACCACTCTTTGTAAACTCGCTGGACAGTACGCGTTGACACACCAACAAATTGGGCTACTTCAGACATTTTGTGTCCGTGGGCTCTGCCAAACACGATGGCTCCTTTTTGCCACTGAGTACCGTCTGCCTCACGACCCATTTTGCAGACTATATCCAACACACACTTTGTTCTTCACCACCTCACGAAACAGATCTGATCCTGTGTGCTACTTCACCGCTACTTGTCACTTACCAATGCTACATCAGCGCCCTCTGTGTGACCTTGAAATTCCTACTATCGGTGCTATTAGGGGTGACTAATTTTTTGTCCGGTGTGCTTATATAGATGCCATTTAGTTGTTGAGAAAGGAACCCAAAATGTGTATCATTTCAGTGACTAGTTACTAAAATATTTAGTTTTGAATAACAATAAAACCTATACGTTCTGGTAACAAGAGTGACCGCATATGCTGCGGACTAGTCCTTAAAGGGTTAAACAGAGATTCCTAAATTCTAAATGTTCTTTTCGGCTAATATAAATCACATAAAGGAGTTAAGTTAGAACCAAAATTATATAAATTCTTTTCCTAATATCATTGTTAGACAACCTTTGCAACCTTAAGAATCTTTTGTAAACGTGGCACCATGGGAGTTTCTCCAGGGCAAAGTGTAAACACTTTGAGAGGGCAGTCGAAGCCTCACCCCTCTTGTGAGTGCGTGCCTCGCCCTTTGGGCAGCCGGTTCGGCTCAGGTCCTTGGTTCATTAAGAACTCTCTAAGCAAGTGTCGTATTAAGGATTTGATTTGATTTTCTAATTACTGTGCATTGCAACTAACCACCCGACTTATGTTGTCTATATAAATTTATATTATAAAAAACCATTTGTTATCATCGTTAGGATTAGTTTGGATGTTATATTATTGTATTAATATCATTTTAGAGGGAAGAGCCCTGTAAAATTGAGCAATGAATAATCCCTTCATTCATATAATTCTGATGATACTTCGTAATATTTATATAAGCCTTATACTCTTATTCATATATTATTTTTACATATCAAGCAAAAAATCGTATCACGCTGACACGAGTTTGGATAAAACTTTGATTTGCTTTCTGTTTATAATTGGTGAATTATTTCTTTGTAAAATACGTAATCAGTTTGTATAAAACCCAAAATCGTATAACGCTGACACAAGTTTGGATACATTTTGATTTGCTTTCTATTTTATAATTGGTTAACTATTCTGTTTAAACAACTTAATCATTTTCGTAGACTTAGTTTAATAATGTAATCTTGTTCATTTTTTGTATACATTCTTCTTCGTTGTAAAAGATGAAGTCATGCCCTGCTTAACGTTTAGTTTTTAATTTTAAGCCTTTTATTTTGCCCATGTGCCTGTTTGTTTGTAATTCGTGATGGGAAGGCATATTTCAATTTCCATTTTTAGTTAACTCGGCAGATCATGATAAGATCAGATCTGTCAATATGAGGTTTAAAAATGAAAAAATATGGCCTCCTCTTACTTAGCAATCTAGGCATTGATACAGCAAAAATATATGTTTTGTCTTTAAATGTTTTGCAAAGTAAATCAGCCTATTGAGAATAAAACAGATCAGCATTAAAAATAATGAGGTAAGGAAAAAAATTGGATATAAAAAACCCATAACATTCTCCAATGGTTATTTCTGACTAGACTTAGAGGCTGAGCGTTACCTGTAACATTTAGCAGTAAAATATAGTAAGACATATCTTTGTCTTCTCCTTCGAGCCTTGCTCTCTTCAAAGAATTTAGTTTAAATAGAGAACCTGGGGAACCTTCAGATAACTCAGTCGTAAATAGAGAAAATAATTTCCAGATACGTTATAAGAAGAAATCGGAGAGTAGTATAGAAGAAAACTACTGCGATTTCCTCTACGGTATCAGCTACTCCAGAGTAACAAATCCGTTACTGCTACCTAACCAGAACCCCCGTCAACTTCGAACCGACCAAGGCCATAGACGGAGGGTTAACAACTGGCGAACCTGCATCAGGTTCTTCCAGTGACCTTGCATCAGGATTCTTCCAGTCTTCCAGACCCTGGGAATCGAACAACTGGCGACCCTGCATCAGGATTCTTCCAGTCTTCCAAACCCTGGAAATAGAATAACTGGCGACTTTGCAACTAGGATTCTTCCAGTCTTCCAGACCCTGGAAATAGAACAACTGGCGACACCCATTCTTCATCCAGGAACAAGTAGCCAGCAAGACACGTCTTCAGGACACGTCTTCAAGGATTTCGCCGTAGGAATCTTAAGTACAGATTCTTTTTTTTAAAGTAATCTCTAAACATTTGAGAAGTCAGTATTATTAACAGTTAATAATGAGTATCAAGCAAGAATTAACAAGAAACATAGTAAACATTCACTACACCAGTGATACATTTCTTTTTATTGAAACAGTTATTTTCACTATTATAGGTAGTATAGAATAATTTTACTTTATGTACCAAACATAATAGTACCGTACCTTCGCGTACATTCGAGTGAAATGTTGTTTACACTTTTTATTTTTGTTTACAATTTTTTCAAATTATTGAATTGAATTGACTTGCAATTATTATACAATTATTGTGCATTATTATAATGCGCAAATTGTGCATTAATTGTGTATTTCTTGGATAGAGAAAGAGATAGTTTATAGTTTAGAGAAATACTTGATAGCAGTTCAAGTTAGTCGGTTACATCCAGAGGGACAGTCGGCCCAGATAGTTAGTTATAGAGATACTTGATAGCAGTTCAAGTCAGTCGGTTGCATTCAGAAGGACAACCGCCTCAGAGGATAATAGATAGCTTAATGCTGAGAGAATCAGTTAGTTCGGATTTCCGAAAGAAATAGGAAGCCCACTCCACTTGACAGCAGTTCAAGTCAGTCAGTTTGCAAGTCAGTCAGTTTGCAAGTCAGTCAGTTTGCAAGTCAGTCAGGTTTCAAGTCAGTCAGGTTTCAAGTCATTCAGGTTTAATTCAACCTTCTTTTTTTTGTTGTAAGAAGAAGGAAATTGACAGATTTGTCTCTTTTTGCATGCAGTATATGCAATATGCATCATATATAAATATATAGGTGAAATATATATTTTATTGTTGTAACAAAAAAACGGTTTCTGCAAAGTATATGGTCAATTTATTTATTTTTTTTAAATGGGTATGGAATTTTTTTTTATTATTTGAATTATTTCGCATTGTTATAACAGAAAACAGAATTTTGGATTGATTTTCATTTTTATAATGGACTCCTAAATTAATTGTACCTAACTTGTATACAGTATTATAGTTTGTGTGTGCGTTTGTTCGTTGACTCGTGAAAAGGATTTGATTTTCCCTTTTCTCTCGCTCTTTCGCGTCGTTAAGCAAATGCACAAGGTTTCGTCTCTTCTTTTTTTCTTTTTGTTTGCGGTTACTGTGTTGGTACGCAAATAGTTTGTCTGTTTTTTTTTTGGTGCTTTTTCGGGGTAAATTAAAATGAATCCGTACAATTCGAGTAATATGACGAAATCGACAGACAAGTTTTGCATCTTCGTTTGGGATGACTTTATTAAGTGTTTATTTAAACCGAAATAGGTAATGTCACGCTTAGTTTTTTCGTTTCAATTCTGTTGTATTTACGGTTTTAGGGATGTTTTCTTTCTTGTTTTTCTTTATTTCGCTTCGCCTTCCTCGTTTGTAAGTCCATTTTTCTGTCCTTTGTCGTTTTTTTTTGAAGAAAATGGATAGATATAATTATTTGACGAGTAATATCCCTAAGGTTCCAATTTTTAAGGGGAGAGAATACGGTGAAGTAGTACCCCCGTACGTGGACGAATGGTTTGACGCATTAAAGGGGTATTATGTTCATTATAACGTTCGCGATGACATCGCGAAGATTCAAATGGTTATGCACTTCTTAGACGATGAAGAGGGTTGCGCAAGGAACATCTTGCACCCATTCTTGTTGGAAAGTTGTACTACGTGGAACGCTTTTCGGAATTACGCTACTCAAGTGTTCCAACCGGTAGGCTACAGCGACGAAATAAATGCGACTGCATTAAGGAAGACGGGATGGTCGGAAGCTTTCTGGACCCCACGCGAAACCATCGATGACGCAGACGATGAAGTATGTTCGTATGTTTCGGAAACGCCTTCTTGGACTCACGAAATGGTGCTTTTCGACGAGAGCTCACAAATTTTCATGAAAACGTCTGTCAACAACCAAGCGGTTTTGGCTCTTGTTGAGGACTGCTGTCAGGCGAATTACATTAAACAAGATGTATAAAAGAAGTTACTTAAGACGGCTACGGGAACTTTCGATTTGCGTTCTCGCTTGACCTGCATTGATGATGGTTGGGAAGAAAACAGTACAGGAGAAATTATTCTTCCTATTGAGTTTGATTCAGTCCCTTATCTGACCCCATTTGTGGTCATATCTGAAGGAGACTGGGATGGAGATTTAATCCTGGGGATGAATTTCTTTATTACGCACGATTTCTATGTGGCCGATAGAGAAGCAGGCCTAATTCGAGGAGAGAACCCACCTTTCGAGTATGTGTGTCACCCCTACTCTTCTTTCTTTCGACTCAGGGTGAAAGAATTGTTTCAGAGAGCCCGAATGACTTCCTGGAACCAGTGCAAAATAAAGAAGAACCGCCATTAGATGGGGAAGATTTTTCATGAATCGTAAATTGTTCCGTTCCAGTTCCGGCGAACGAGGAACTAGAATGCCAACATACCTTTGGTCATTTTGAGCACGAAGACTCGAATGTCTTCACAGTAGACCCCTGACTCCATCGAGAGCAAGTCACTCCCTTCTGTCACAGTTAGGCAGGAACTTGAAGGTCTCAGAGTTTCGGTTATTCCAAATAAATCTGAAGACGCATCTCCTTTGAGTTCCGGTTTGGTCATTTCACTTGAATCCCTATTTAAGGAAGATGACGTGATTCTGTTTTCAAAGGTAGAGGATTTTCCACCCAATTCCGAGACTAAGCCTACAGGTGCTGGGAGCGAACCCGAACCTACCCCCGTCGGAAGTTGTTCGTACGGAAAGGCAAGCACGGAATACACTTGTCCATCCACTTAGTTTGTGCAGCATGCACGATACGCTGGTGTCCTCAGTACGACAAGGGAAGTGCCCTATGAAGAGGCTATCTCAAACCCCACGACGGAAGCGCTATATGAAGAAACTGTCCCAGACATCACGAGGGAAGTTCTCGATGAGGGGAATTTTCCGAGGGATCCCCCTTTTACCGCTAATTTACGTGAGGGCACGGAGAACTCGCCTATGTCCCTCGGACATGATGCAAGCTCGGCTTATGACCTCGAGTCTCATTGTCTTAATGAGGTTCAAATCTTGCCACACGCCAACAACGCGTCTTTGACGAATTCGGAAGACAATTGCCACTCTTCTTTTCCCACCAAAGGGAATGATGCATGTTTGCATTGCTCTACAGGACAACGTTCATTCGATTCTGTACTTTCTAATCCGAGGGTTTGGAAATCGAAATTTGGCAGTACCATTTCAGACACCTGTCGAAAGTCTTCTCTTACTCCTACTAAACAGAAGACTTATCTTCCTCCTGTTTCCCGTCCGATGAAACAGAATACTAATTTTTCTCCTGTCTCCTTGTTGGCCCTTCCTCAGGTCAAACCACGGGTCAAGAACCTCGGCATTGACCATAACCTTCCTTCTCCTCCTCTAAATGTTCCTTTCTACTACCATAAAACAGCTTCTGGGATACTTATGTTCAGAATTCATCGGTTTTCTTCGTTCTTGTCATCTTAATCTGTGTTTCAAGTCCTTTCTTACCCTTCTCTATCCCTATTATCACGCAGCCCGATAGGCCACCGCCCTTCAAGGCTATCTCCAAGATTGGCCCACTCGTTCAGACTCCTGCCTGTTCCTGAATACTCGATTAGTCACAATTTTACGGAGCCATCTGCCACTTTGACTACAGAAGCGGAACTTCCATCACTAAGGTCACTCGCGTAGCTCCAAAAGGACCGAATACACGAAACGAAGAACAGTAATCATAACGTCGGTTTATCCCATTTACAAATTGCTTCTTTAACCGTATTTCCAGTTCAGGAGCTACCACCACACGTACTCCATATACCCTTTTAGGCGATACCCATGCATTCATGCCCTACATACTAATTTATTGAAATACGCTCGAAACGTGGAATGATTGATGGCGGAGGCAATTAGCTGCCAACGCGTACATCCAAAAAACTTAAGCAATGTCCACACGTAAACCTTTCACTGCACAATACCCTGAAATTTTATACCTTCCACGCTATAGAGTTTAGTCAATTCCAAAGTTCTAAAAAGTTCTCAAACGACCCATATCCGTTCAAAATCTCGCAGAAATCGTATCAATTTCGCTTTAGTACTTGTCCAAGAGTTCATTGAAATTCATTTCTCTCAAATTTTGTCCTCATAAAGTTGATAAAAATCGCGTTTGATTTAATAGTTTATGCACACGGTGAACTTAGACCAGCGTAAAAAGTGGACCTAGACAAATCAGATTCCAAGTGCTCAAGGACACACAAGTGACCGTTAACTATAAGTGTTCAGTAGTGCATAACTATCGATTTTAGTGTAAAATTTAACTGATAAATATAGTGGATTAATTACGAAGTACATGTATTTTAGCTAACTATTTCTTTTTCCTTATGGAGCATTATATCCAACTACTTCTTTAACTATTCTTTGTCTCCATATAACACTACATCCAACTTCTGTTGTTTGAGAGGATATTCAAACTAACCCCCTAGTTCCAACAGAAAAAATAAATTTTTGTAAAATTTAACAATATCATTGTTTGTCTAAATTAAAGTATGAATCCTTTTATTCCGGTTGCATAAATTAAAGTATTAATCTTTGAATGTTTGATATTTTATAACTCGCCTCGATGCCCCGGTGGATCATCTGGCCTCTTTCTTAACCCAACGACTCCAGTGTGCCAAATCTATAATCTTAACCCTTTAATGACGGATGGTACCTTAAGGTCCACCAGAAATAATAATATAAATTGTACTACAACGCCTCGTTTCTATAAATGTTTCTACATGTTTATATATAGATGCCATTTAGTTGTTGAGAAAGGAACCCAAAATGTGTATCATTTCAGTGACTAGTTACTAAAATATTTAGATTTGAATAACAATACAACCTATACGTTCTGGTAACAAGAGTGACCGCATATGCTGCGAACTAGTCCTTAAAGGGTTAAACAGAGATTCCTAAATTCTAAATGTTATTTTCGGCTAATATAAATCACATAAAGGAGTTAAGTTAGAACCAAAATTATATAAATTCTTTTCCTAATATCATTGTTAGACAACCTTTGCAACCTTAAGAATCTTTTGTAAACGTGGCACCATGGGAGTTTCTCCAGGGCAAAGTGTAAACACTTTGAGAGGGCAGTCGAAGCCTCACCCCTCTTGTGAGTGCGTGCCTCGCCCTTTGGGCAGCCGGTTCGGCTCAGGTCCTTGGTTCATTAAGAACTCTCTAAGCAAGTGTCGTATTAAGGATTTGATTTGATTTTCTAATTACTGTGCATTGCAACTTAACCACCCCGACTTATGTTGTCTATATAAATTTATATTATAAAAAACCATTTGTTATCATCGTTAGAATTAGTTTGGATGTTATATTATTGTATTAATATCATTTTAGAGGGAAGAGCCCTGTAAAATTGAGCAATGAATAATCCCTTCATTCATATAATTCTGATGATACTTCGTAATATTTATATAAGCCTTATACTCTTATTCATATATTAATTTTTACATATCAAGCAAAAAATTGTATCACGCTGACACGAGTTTGGATAAAACTTTGATTTGCTTTCTATTTTATAATTGGTGAATTATTTCTTTGTAAAATACGTAATCAGTTTGTATAAAACCCAAAATCGTATAACGCTGACACAAGTTTGGATACATTTTTTATGTTTTCTATTTTATAATTGGTTAACTATTTCTGTTTAAACAACTTAATCATTTTCGTAGACTTAGTTTAATAATGTAATCTTGTTCATTTTTTTGTATACATTCTCTCTTCGTTGTAAAAGATGAAGTCGTGTCCTGCTTAACGTTTAATTTTTAATCTTAAGCCTTTCATTTTGGCCCATGTGCATGTTTGTTTGTAATTCGTAATGGGAAGGCATATTTCAACTTCCAATTTTAGTTAACTCGGCAGATCATGATAAGTTCAGATCTGTCAATACGCGGTTTAAAAATGAAAAAATATGGCTTCCTCTTGCTTAGCAATCTAGACATTGATACAGCAAAAATATTTGTTTTGTCTTTAAATGTTTTGCAAAATAAATCAGCCTATTGAGAATAAAACATATCAGCATTAAAAATAATGAGGTAAGGAAAAAATTGGATATAAAAACCCATAAAATTTCTCCAATTTTCATTTCTGACTAGACTTAGAGGCTGAGCGTTACCTGTAACATTTTAGCAATAAAATATAGTAAGAAATATCTTTGTCTTCTCCTTCGAGCCTTGCTCTCTTCAAAGAATTTACTCTTAAATAAAGAGAAGTAATTTCCCGATACGTTATAAGAAGAATCGAGGAACTTTGAGAGAACTTAGTCTTAAATAGAAAAATAATTTCCCGATACGTTATAAGAAGAAATCGGAGAGTAGTATAGAAGAAAACTACTACGATTCCCTATACGGTATCAGCTACTCCAGAGTAACAAGTCCGTTGCTGCTACCCAACCAGAACCCCCGTCAACTTCGAACCGACCAAGGCCATAGACGGAGGGATTAACATATATATATATATATATATATATATATATATATATATATATATATACACCTTACCTTACAACCTTACAAAGGTTTCGCGCTATGATTCCTCATTTCGCGAAGGTCAAGCTTGTCGCCCCTCCTCTCGAGTTGGCCTGGTGAAGTAGTGAGTTGGTGTCTTGTGCTCTCCACCTCACATAGCCAGGTACGCCTGGATCATCGAGGATTGTTCTAAGCCAAGCGTCTAATCTTCTTCTGAAGATGTCCACTGTTTCTTAGGTCTTTGGGCAGCTGATTAAACAGTTTTGGTCCTCTCGCATCAAAACTACTTTCTTTCAGGGTTAAGGATGTTCCCTGTCTCGCCTTTAATTTGGGAACACGATACAGTTTACCTTTTCTACTTTCCACCGTTGTTTGGGGAGTTATAAGGTTCAGAGTAAGATTAGGGACTAGTTTCTCCATTATTTTCCGAGTGTAAATAATGGTGTATCTCTCTCTTCTCCTTTCCAGTGAATATAGGTCTAGTTCACGTAACCTTTCCCAGTAATTTAGTTCTTTGCACCCCTTGATCTTGGTTGTGAAGCTTCTCTGAATCCCTTCTAGCTGTCTAATGTCTTCTTTTTTATATGGGGATGTTAGGATCGAGCAGTATTCTAATTTGGGTATGAACAGGGTTTACAGGAGAGGAATCATTACATTCCTATCCCTTCGTTTAAAGGTTCTCAATATCTGCCCCGTTATTCTCTTTGCTCTGTTTACTGCTATCTTATTTTGTGTTTCAAATTTCGCATCATCAGTCATTACAATCACTAAATCTTTTGCTCTGGAATTTCTCTGAATTTCCTGTCCACTTGGGATATAATATTCCATGTATTTTAGGTCTTCTCTTTTTCCGTACCGTAACAGCTGAAATTTCTCAGTGTTTTAAACTTCATGTTGTTGTCTTCCCTCCACTTGTAGATTCTGTTCATGTCGGTTTGTAGAGATCCTATATCTTCTGGGTTTCTTATTTTTTTACTGATCTTTGTGTCATCGGCAAAGGCTGTTTCTGTCCTGTCTCTAGTAACGTCCTCATCAATGTCAGTTAGTATGATTATGAACAGTAGTGGAGCTAATACTGTTCCTTGTGGTGCTGAGCTGAGGACCTCTGATTCTGATGAAGATACTCCTTTTACTCTAACGACTTGCCGCCGCTCACTAAGGAAATTATAAAACCATTTCCGTACTTTTCCTGTTATTCCCATATATTTCAGTTTATGTATTATGATTCCATGGGGACACTTGTCGAAAGCCTTGGCAAAATATGTGTATATTACATCATAGTTTTCATTACTTTCAAGTGCATCAATATTGTTGTTGTAATGTTCCATTAGTTGTGATAGGCATGATCTGCTTGACCAAAACCCATGTTGGTTATCATTGAATTTTTTCTGAGTTTCCAAAAAGTCAGATTTTCTGTCTAACTATTCTTTCAAATATTTTAGTGAGACGAGATGTAAGTGACAGTGGCCTATAGTTTTTGGTCTCGGATCAATCTCCTACTTTATATATTGGGACTATGTTCGCTCTCTTAAGGATGCCAGGTATTTCTCCAGTGTCTAGAGATCGTCTCCATATCCAGTGTAGCGGCTCAGCGATTGCATTCCTGCAGTTTTTGATCAGTGTGGCATTTGTCCGGTCCTGCCGCCGTGTGCTTTCAGTTTCATGATAGCTTGTGTTATATTATCTGTTATAAAGTCGAAGTACGTTATACTTTCTCCTCGTAGTTCTTCAAAAAACGCGTTTCTATCGCATATCAATTTGTCAGTTTTTGGGATACTGAAAGATGATTCGTACTGAGCTCTTAATATTTTAGATACCTCTGTTTGATCATCAGATAAAGCAATGTTCTCGTTTTTTAAAGGTCCGATAGTCGCATGATTTTTCGACTTTCTTTTTGCGAAATTATAGAAGTACTTTGAGTTAGTCTTTATCGCTTCTATGTATAGCGTCGTCGTCTTCTTTTTCTGTATGCTTCTCAATTAGTTCCTGTATGACGTCATCGATACTTTGCAGTTTATCATTTAATATTTTTCTGATGTTCTTTACAGTTACTTAATTTTGCAGTCACTCTTTTTCTCTTTCGGAACAATACCCTTTTGTCTCTCTAACCTGCTTCTCTTTCCTCTTTGTTGTATTTTTGGGACATGTTTTTCCACAATTTCTAACGTCTCCTATAAAGTCATTAGCATCTCCTCCGTTGTCTTGGCCTCGAAAATGGTTTTCCAATCTATTACTTCCATGCTGGATGTAACATCCCATTTTATAGCTTTGGAGTGAAAATTAAAAATTTCGAATTTGTTTCTTTCTGTTGTGCGTGTTTTTTACTTTTCTGTTGCCTTTATATTAGTTGTTATTTGAAAGATATAGTCTGATATCATAGTTGGGGATATTTCTACATTATCAATTAGGTTGCTCTTGTTTGTGAATACCAAAACTAGGCAGTTGTTTTTTCTTGTGTTTTCTGTTATTTCTTGCGTTAACATAAATTCATCAGCGAGAGCTAGTAGCATTTTTACGTGCTCCTGGTCTTCTCGTGTGCCCCCCTTGTCCTGGTGTATACATACATTTTTTCTATCCTTTTATATTTCATGAATGGGAAATTAAAATCACCACAGAGAAAAATATTTGGAGTTGGAGAGTGTAGATCTTTTACCCAGTTTCTTACCTCTGTAATGGAATCTGAAAATTTTGAGTTGGCTTGTTTGGGGATCTGTACATTACGATTAGTACCATATTTAATTTTTCAAATTTTGCTGCTACACATTCTACGTAGCTGTTTGAGGTACTTATAGTCATTTCTGCCATATGCCTTTCGCATGTGTAAATAGCACAGCCTCCTTTACATCTCACTGTTCTGTCGGCTTGGAGGTGTTATAGTTGTCAATTTGTATTTCTTTTTTGTAAATACAGGACTCACAATTTTCACAGTTCGCTGGCAGTCTTTTAGATGAGTTTCCGTGAGGCATGGAATGTCTGCTCCGGCTTCTTGCATGAGTCCTTTCAGATATAAAGCTTTGTCCGAGGAATGATTTGATTTAAGGCCCTGAATGTTGGCTAGGATAATTTTTATTTTTTCTCTGTCGTTTTCACATACAGGTGGTTCCGATTCGTTTTCCAATGGGGGTGCCGATTTCGTTGCCTTGTGGTCCTCCGGGAATTTACCTCGTTTATCTTTGTCTTACCTGTTGTCCCGATAACGCATGAAGTGTCTGTGCGTGCCTTCTGTCCGGCTCTCGGATTCCTATATTTGTCAGCTGATTTTGTAATTGCTGGATAGTATTTAGCAGTTGAATTGTGTTGGCTGCGTCTAAAAAATTGGTACGCTTCTTTGATGTTCGTTTTTCCTGTTCACCCGTTGCGTTCCTTTGAGGGTGGCGGTAACGGCATTTTTTTCCGTATTTGCAACTCCCATATCTTGCATAGGTGTTGCAGACCGTAAGATGGTGGAACTTGCATTTCTTACCAAATTTGCAGTATCCACTTGTGTAATGCGTGTTGCATAACGTGGGGTGTGCATATATGCATTGCCCATCCCGATATCTGCAGTTCCCTTTCGCGTAGTATTTACATACGATATTTTCTACGCTTCTACTTCTTGTTTTCTTATTATTTTCAAAGTTCTTAATTTTGGTATTATCATTTTTCTTCGGCTGTTTATTTTCTACGTTTTTAGTTATCTTTTTATCCTTTCCCTCGTTGAACAGTTTGACTACCTCGCAACTTTTACTTATTTTTTTCTTTTAGCTATGTCTTCATTCCATATTATATTGTTTATATTGTTATTCGTTATTAAATTGTTGTTCGTTATTATGCTGTTATTCGTTATTTCGTCCTCTCTCTCATCCACCCGGTTTTTCGTTGGGACATTTCCGGACCCTAATGTCTCAATTATTTCATTCTTTTTTGTAAGATTCGAGTCTGCTATCTCCATTTCTTTAAATACCGCGGATGAATTTACCGTCTGTGCACATGAGCCACTTAGAAATTTGATCCCCACGACGCGACGTGTTTTACATTCGAGACAAGAGTTATTTCCCTATCATCCCAATTCATGCAGATAAAATCTTGCAGTCGTTGACACAAATCGCATCGAATCGCAGCGTTTTCCGTTGTTTCCAGATTACACAAATTGCAGATTAAGTGAGAATTTGGACCCATGGCCATGCTATTCCTTAATTAGCGTAAAAAGAAATACCCACACAAATTCATTCGTTCTTTATTCATTTATTTTTATTTCTATTTCCTTCTTTTCGATGGTCGAGGGTTATTCTGACCTTTGCGTTTTATGACCTTTTTCCTGCCTTGTTTCAAACTTTCTCGAATGCCAACCGTATTTCGTTTTAAATATATACGTTAAAACTGGTGATAAATTATATAAACTTTATTGCACTTTCTTAATTTTAATGAATTTCACTTTATATATTATATGCACGGATTCACTGATACTTTATACACTTTCGGGTGTAAACAGAATACACAGCTGAGTAGTTTATTCTCTTCTTATTTGGGTGTTAATACAAAGATTGTATAACGCCCCTTTTTAAAGGGGGTGATCCTACACTAGCAACAAATTACAGGCCGGTGTGTTCATTATTTGTGTTCAGTAAAGTTTTTTAAAAAATTGTAAAAAGTAGAATGCAGCGATATTTAGAATCCTACAATTTATTATCTCCAAATCAATATGACTTCCGTAATAATAAAACAACGGAAATGGCTATTTTAAATATTATGGAAAATGTAAATATAGCTAAGGAGAACAAAGAAATAATGATATCAATATTTATGGATTTGAGTAGGGCGTTTGATGTACTAGACCATACTATTCTACTTAATAAATTATATTGTTACGGCTTTAGAGGAGCAATCAGTGATTGGTTCAAAAGTTATTTGTCCAATAGATATCATTTTCAGTAAACAAGTTTTGCTCAACTAAAGCGCTTGTCAAACATGGCGTACCACAGGGCTCAGTTCTGGGTCCACTGTTATTTTTATTATATATAAATGACCTTCCACGTTCATCTGATGTACTGAACTTCATAATGTTTGCAGATGATACAACTGTCTCTTTTTCTTGTAAAGATGTTAATACAGCTAAGAATATATTTCATTCAGAATTCATCAGTGTAATGAAATGGTTGACCACTAATAAACTCTTCCTAAATACCAGTAAAACAAATTTCATGATTATTACTAATAAAAGAAATGTATATCTTGATGAACTTAATGTTAATGAAATCACCATAAAGGAGTGTACTGTAACAAAATTTCTTGGTGTAATACTAGATAAGAATTTACAATGGAGTGATCATGTAAATTATCATATATCGCGAAAAAGATTTCAGGGAGCGTTGCTATAATGTTTAAACTTAGGAATGTACTCCCTAAACAAGTTTTATTGACTCTTTATCATACTCTTGTTCTTCCTTATATAACGTACTGTACCCTTGTTTGGGGAAACTCCGCAAACAACTCATTAAATGGTATCTTTGTCATCCAAAAACGAGCAATAAGGTTATTATCTGATGCTGATTTCTTTGATCACTCTAGTGCATTATTTAAAGAGCTAAACCTACTAAAGCTCAATGATATAATCATACTGGCACATTTTACTTTTATTTACAAGTGTAAGAACAAAATCATTAATTTGCAATGGGTAAATAGATATTTTGTAACTCATCAAGAAATCCACTCGTATCAGACCAGAAATATATCAAAGCTTGTTATACCTCAATTTAGATTGTCTTCATCTCAAAAACTACCCATTTACATGCCGATATAAAAAATACTGTGACTGTAAATTTGTTTAAAACCAAGTTGAAATCCAGATTAATAATGGCATACTAACAAAAATTTAGGATTAATGTCCATTAATATTGTTTACTGATTATTAATTTCTCGTGTGTAATCTAGTATTAAAAACACATTTCTTGGGATTGTTCAATTCTTATCTCCCATGTATAATATTGGTTTCCTTGTATGGTAGTGGTATAGTGCCTTCAAAGGTGACCTTGTATTTGTCATGTCAGTAGTGATAATTTAAGATTAATATATGTTTTAACTATTAATAATACTTATTTACTTATTTATTTATTATTATTATTATTAATTAATAACATGTAGCTGTTTATTTATAATAAGAGCCCAGTAAAGCCTAAAGCTCAAGGGCCAAATTAAATAAAATAAATAGTCGAGCTTCACAATTATTCAGGTCATTGTAAATTGAAAAGAATGTATTTACTTTATTATCAATAAGGGTTATTCATTTCAATTCAAAAGAGAGAGACAGCACGTCCATTCACCACAAGCAAACATCCGAATAGTATATATATATATATATATATATATATATATATATATATATATATATATAATATATATATATATGTGTGTGTGTGTGTGTGTGTGTGTGTGTGTGTGTGCGTATACATACTTACTTTTGGTTACTTTTGGTGAGTTTGAACTACGGTTCAGGATCGACCTGTGGTCGACCCCTCTGCAGCATCCCGCCTCATTTGCGGGATTTTGTGAAGGAGAGAATTGCTGTCTGATCTCCTCCTGCCCTCGTAGCCAGCCACGCATGGCTGGTCAGAAACTTTGCATAGGAATCTGTCCAGCTGGTTCTTGAAGTTATTCAGGTCGGTGTGCTGGAGATTCCTCACTTCTTTTGGAAGGACATTGAAAAGCTTTGGGCCCCGTATTCTGGGGGTATTTTTCATCCTCGTTTTCATGGCTCCTTGTCTGACAGCAGCTGGGACCGTACAAAATCTGCCTCTTCTCTCATTCCAGTTTGTTTTTATTTCATTTCTGAGGTTAGGGACAGAGCCCTCAAGTATTTTCCATATGTACATTATTGTGTGGCGCTCGCCCCTTCTTTCGAGAGAGTAGAGTTCCAAGGATTGTAGTCGAGACCAGTAGTCTTCACCTTCCGTTTCCTCTATCTTAGACGTAAAAGTCCTTTGTATAGCTTCAATGTTCGCAATGTCTCTTTTTCTGTGTGGGCTTGAGTTCTGAGCAAAACTCAATTATTGGTAGGACTAGACACTTCAATAATTTGAGCATGATGTTTGCTTTTCTACTACGGAAGCTCCTCCAGATGATTCCCATTATTTTTCTAACCGTTGTGATTTTGATTTTATAGTGCTCTCTGAATTCTGCATCCGACAACATTATTACTCCAAGATCGCTGACTTGTGGATTTGGTGTTATCTGTTTGGCTTGCGTAGTTTTTTACTCTTTTTTCTGTAGCTCTTTGTTATTACCATATCTTAGAAGTTGGAATTTTTCTTCGTTGAACTTCATATTGTTGTCTTCTGTCCACTGGAATAATGTTTCAATGTCGTTTTGTAATTTTCTTATGTCATCTTCGTTCAATATTTCCTTACATATCTTTGTGTCATCTGCGAAGCATGATACAATACTGTCCTTAATATCTGCATCAATATCTGCAATCATTATTATGAACAGCAAGGGAGCTAATACTGTCCCTTGTGGGACAGAGCTCACGACTTCCGAGACTTCCGATTTAACTTCATTTACCACCACTCTTTCCTTTCTTTGCGTCAAGAAATTAAATATCCACCTTCCTAGCTTTCCAGTAATTCCTGTATCCTTAAGTTTGTGTGCTATGATTTCATGGTCACATTTATCGAAGGCTTTAGCAAAGTCCGTATATATTACATCAATGTTTAGTCCTCGACACAATGTTTCTAATATTTTCTCCTGTTGGTCAAGTAGCTGTGACAGGCATGATCTTCCCGCCCTGAAGCCATGTTGATTTGGGTTGTATAAGTCTTTTTCTTGTAGGTAGTAGGTAGTTTTGCCTCTAATTATGCGTTCAAAACACTTTATAAAGTGTGAGGTGAGAGCCACTGGCCGACAATTTTTGCGCATTGCTCTGTTACCACCTTTTAATAGGGGGGCAATGTTTGCGTTCTTTAAGGGGAGTGGAATTTGTCCTGTGTCGAGTGATTTCCTCCATCGTAAGTATAGCGGTTTTGCAATACTCTCTTTGCATTTCTTTAGAAATGTGGCCCTCCATGTGTCTGGCCCTGGCGCTGAATTGTCTCGCATCTGTGATAAGGCCGTAATTACATCTCCTTCCGTGAACTCGAAGTCCATTAATACGTTTGTGCCGGAATTTGTTCTTGGTTGATCTGTATTTATGTCTAAAAATTCGTCTTGGTTTTCCACTTCCATCTCGGATATATATATATATATACACTTTTGAACCTGAACAATAAGACCAATGCCTGAGACAGTCTTTCATATCAGCATCAGGAAAATATATTCTTTCGTAGTCTGGTGAAAGCTAAAGAAAAAATAAAGTAGCACATGTACTTATAAGTAGGGATAAACATAAAAGATATTACTACATTATGTGATTAACGTAATTAAAAGAAGTTGTGTAATAGTCTGCAAAATAACATTAAAAAAACAGGGCAAATACCAATAAATTGATAAGTTACGTTAGGGCCACATTGCAACACTGCTTTCCATTAGATCAGCGAGGCTGAGCGACCATGAGTCCGCTCAGTAGTTAGATGGATGATCGTCCCAGGGTTCAGGTGATGTAGTGACCCGTGATTCGGATTACACGTAAAACTGCCGGTCTCTCCCTTCTCATGACTTTTCTTATCAATAATAACACTGGGGAACAAATTTCAAATTTTTGTCTATTGAATTAGATTTGACAGTTACTTCTAGGTAATTTGGGTGTGCTGAGCACGAATATTTACTAGGTTTTGCTCTATCAGGTCCTGATTTTGCTCAACACCCCTCCTCTTTTGTCGTATTCATAAAAAGGTTTTTTTCTCAATACTCGCTAAGTCTTTTTGCAGTTACACATTATGCAACTAGGTTTTTATCTAGGTATTTGTACCTATTGTTATGGTATTGTTGCATTATGTATATTTTTATATGTAACACCCTAAAAATATTTTTAATTTTGTCATTTTTAACCCATTTTAATATTAGTAAATTAAGCTAAAAATATCATAGAATTCTAAAATTTTCTCGAGCGTTCCTGTTCTCTGTAGAGTATTCTAGAGGACAACTAAAATATATAAAAGCGACTCGTTTCCAGAGTTAATCAGTCAATTCAATCAGTCAGTCAGTCAGTCAGTCAGTTGAGTTAGTTAATTAAGTTTGGGCATTAACATAATTTTGAATTGGCATATGATTTAGTGAGTAATTTTGTCATCGTGATTTAATATAGTTGATTTAATTAGACGTAATTTATATTGTACCTACTCATCCGTGTTTCTAGTTTAATTTCATAGATTGTAAGTACCTATTTCATAATAAGTACCTATTTAAACTAATTTTTGTGTTTATATTTCAGATTTTCTTAAATTTATATGAATTAAGGGCTTTAAATACCTTTACAAATTGGCAGAACAATCAAGCAATATGTCATCAAGCACTAGAAAGTTCAAATGCAAAACAACCCTGATTCCTTCTGTTATATATGTGGAAATTTTACACTTCCACATCAACGAGCAAATATAACTGACTTCGTAAAAGAGCTTACTTAGCTTATTTTGGCATAAAACTGGGGGACCAAGATAAATCGTGGGCTCCACATAAAGCCTGCACTATATGCATTGAAAGACTGCGACATTGGACGAAGGGTTCGGATTCAAAAATACCTTTTGGAGTTCCGATGGTAAGTTTATGATTTCATAAAACTACGTAATTTAATCACTAGTATACTGTAACTTACCTAAATGTAATTGTAACTTAGGTACATAAACAAAAATTTACAGAAAATGTTTATAAGAATCTCAAATATTGCATAAGGTTGAAACACATAGAAATGTTAAATGTTTGGATGATAACTTTTGATAAAATTCATAAAAACAAGTCTCTCGTCGCTTTTGTTAACGCTTTACAATTTTTTTTCCATATCAGGTGTGGCGAGAGCCTACTAACCACGAGACCGATTGCTACCTTTGCTTTGTCAAGACTTCGGGCTTCACTAAGAAAAATAAACATTGTATCGAGTACCCAAATTTCGACACCGCGATACGACCTGTGCTACATTCAAATGAGATCCCCATTCCAAAATTTAAGGGTCTGCCAACTCAAGAATTAGTTGAAGATGTTCCTGAAAATATTGTTATGCACTTTGAGGAGTCAGACACCGATTTTGACCCCAGCGTATTTGAAAGTCAAAACGATCCGCAAAAGTTTAACCAGGCCGAGTTGAATGATCTTGTGAGGGATCTAAATTTGCCAAAAAAGGCTGCGGAAATTTTAGCTTCAAGACTTAAAGAGAAAAACTTGCTTACTTCAAACACATACATTTCATTTTACAGAAAAAGAGAAGAAGAACTTGTTAAATATTTTAGAACAGAGGATAGTTTAGTATATTGCTGCGACATAGTTGTGTTTGTTAAAGAAGATGGGGGTTGAGTCTTACGATGCAAATGATTGGCGCTTGTTTTTAGACAGTTCGAAAAGAAGTCTTAAGTGTGTGTTGTTGCATAATGGCAATCTATACGGCTCGATACCGATTGGGCACTCAACAAAATTAAAAGAAAAGTATGAACATATAGAAAAGGTTTTAAATCTTATCAAATATAGGGAGCACGAGTGGATCATATGTGTTGACTTAAAAATGGTTAATTTTCTGCTAGGACAACAAGGAGGGTATACTAAATATCCCTGCTTCCTTTGCTTATGGGACAGCAGAGCCAAGGAAGAACATTATTTCAAACAAATCTGGCCAGCACGAACATCACTTACTGTCGGAGAAAAAAACGTAATTAATCCACCTTTAGTGAGCAGAGATAAAATCATATTTCCTCCTCTGCATATAAAACTAGGCCTCATTAAACAATATGTAAAAGCTTTAGATACGAACGGCGAGTGTTTCAAATACATAACTTCAAAATTTCCAAGTTTAAGTTATGAAAAAATCAAGGCGGGAATTTTCGACGGTTCACAAATAAGAACAATGATTAAAGACAGCAATTTTCCTAATGTCATGAATGAACGCGAAAAAAATGGCTGGTTCTCATTCGTGGACTTGATAGAAAACTTTTTAGGCAATTATAGGGCAGATAACTACGAAGAAATCGTAAAAAAACTTTTGGGGACTACAAAGAGTTAGGTTGCAATATGAGCATAAAAATGCATTTTTGAATAGCCATCTTGACCAATTTCCAAGTAATTTAGGTGATGTAAGTGACGAACAAGGGGAGAGATTCCACCAAGATATCAAAATTATGGAGGAACGGTACCAAGGCCGCTGGGATTCCCACATGATGGCTGATTACTGCTGGTGCTTGAAAAGAGACCTGCCATCAACAAGCAAATACGCTAGAAAGTCTTACAAAAGAAAATTTTTGCCACAGTGAAAGCTTCATATCTGTTTGTTTTTTTATTTTAAGTCATTTCTATGGTTATAATGTAATTTTACTGTAGTTTGAACTGCTTGTATTCATGAAACTTGAAAAAAAAATTTAACACATGACTTAATTTTTTAGTCCTAATTTGAAAAATCTGGAAAATGGCACATAGGCTGTCGACAAGAATCAGGACCTGATAGAGCCAAACCGAGTTGAAATTCGTATTCAGCGCACCCAAATTACCTAGAATCAAGTGTCAGATATCATTCAATAAAATACGTGTTGCCCAGTGTAATCAGTTAGGAGTGCCAAAAACTGACAGAGAGTTCAGGCCAACTAATGCGGTTCATTGCTGTAATTCCTATCTTATTGTTATCGTCAGTATCATCGGGATTCGAACTCCCGACCTCATTGTTTTCACTGACCTGTGCCGTTACGAAGGAAATTGAACAAATCTAAATATTATTATTAGAAAACAAGTTAGTCACAGAAAAGGGGAGTAGCGAAACAAAACACTTATTTTACTATTTATGGCTCATAAAAAAGTAAGGGTGATTGATAAAGGTGATCCAAAAATAATTATGTAACAAGCTATTTTTGGGAAAACTTTTTTATTACCTTGTATATAACCTGTACTATAGCCCTGACACGAGACTTTGTATAAAAAGTATTAAGAAAGTATTAAGAAACTGCAAAAACAAAAATATTAAATGATAAAATACAAAGTATAGATTGCGTCATACAGGACCTAATTGAGAAACATACAGAAAAGGAAGAAGGCGACGCTATAAAAGCGATAAGGGTTAACTGAAAGTACTTCTATAATTTTACAAAAAGGAAGTCGAAAAAATCACAGGATTATCGGACCTCTGAAAAATTAAGACAACGCTTTACCTGATGATCTAATAGAAGTATCTGAAATATTAAGAGCTCGGCTTGGTACGAATCATCTTTCAGTATTCCAAAAACTGATAAACTGATATGCGATAGAAACGTGTTCTTTGAAGAAGAACTACGAGGGGAAAGTACAGTATAACGGACTTCGACTTTATAACAAATAATATAACACAAGCTATCAGGAAACTGAAAGCACACTTGGCGGCAGGACCGAACAAATGCCACACTGATCAAAAACTGCAGGAATGCAATCGCTGAGCCCCTATATTGGATATGGAGACGATTACTAGACAAGGGAGAAATACCAAGAATCCTGAACAGAGCGAACATAGTTCAAATATATAAAGTAGGAGATCGATCCGAAGCCAAAAACTCTAGGCCAGTGTCGCTTATATCTCATCTCACTAAAATATTGGAAAGAATAGTTAGAAAAAAATCTGACTTTTTAGAAACTCAGAAAAAATTAAATAATAACTAATATGGATTCCGGTCAGGCAGATCATGCCTATCACAACTAATGGAACACTACAACATTATTGATGCACTTGAAAGTAATGAAAACTATGATGTAATATACAGACTTTGCCAAGGCGTTCGACAAGTGTGACCATAGAATCATAATACATAAACTGAAATATATGGGAATAACAGGAAAAGTAGGGAAATGGGAATGTAGTTTCCTTAGTGAGTGGCGGCAAGTCGTCACAGTTCAAGGAATATCTTCATCAAAATCATAGGTCCTCAACTCAATACCACAAGGAACAGTATTAGCTCCATTACTCTTCATTATCATGCTAACTGACATAGATGAAGACGTTACCAGGGACAGCACAGTAACATCCTCTGCCGGTGACCCAAAGATTAGTAGAAAAATAAGAAACCTAGAGGATATAGGATCTCTACAAACAGACATGAACAGAATCTACAAATGGTCGGAAGACAACAATATGAAATTTAACACTGAGAAATTTCAACCAACTTTTAAGGTACGGAAAAAGGGAGGACCTAAAATCCATGGAATACTATACTCCAAATGGACAGGAAATTCAAGGAAATTCTAGGCCAAAAGATTTAGGGATTGTAATGACTGATAATATGAAATCTGAAACACAAAATAAGATAGCAGTAAACAGAGCAAAATGAATAACTTCGCAAATACTAAGAACATTTAAACGAAGGGATAGGAATGTAATGATTCCTCTACTGAAAACACTGATCATTCCCAAGTTGGAATACTGCTCGGTCCAAACATCCCCAAAAAAAAGAAGATATTAGTCAGCTAGATGGGATTCAGAGAAGCTTCACAGCCAATATCAATGGGTGCAAAGATCTAAATTACTGGGAAAGGTTACGCGAATTAAACCTATATTCACTGAAAAGAAGAGAGAGGTATACCATTATTTACACTTGGGAAATAATGGAGAAACTAGCCCCCAATCTTACTCTGAACCTTATAACTCTCCCAAAACAACAGTGGAAAGTAGAAAAGGAAGACTGTGTCGTGTTCCCAAACTAAAGGCTAGACAAGGAACATCCTCAACCCTGAAGGAAAATAATTTTGTTGTGAGAGGACCAACACTGCTTAACCAGCTGACCAAGGAACTAAGGAACACGAGTGGTGTTGCGGCGGACGTAATACCTAATTTGAAATAATCTTAAGTCCAGGAGGCCTCACCAAAATGGTCCAAATTGGGCCCCGCAATTGCTAAGGCCGGCCCTGGCTGCCATAACGACAGTTGAAACGAAAGTTGCATACATCTCTTCATAAGAGTTTATATTGTTGATTTGGAATGACAGAAAGTCATAATATTGCGATAAGAAAAAGTAACAATGCCCGCTCAGCCTTACAAAACCATTTACAGTATTTTTACGAGAGCTTTTCTCTTTTCACTTTCTTAAACGACTTTATTCTTTATCCTTATATGTCTCTCTTTATTTTTTTATTTTTCTTTAGTTATTATAGTTCCCCTCCCGTGCTCCCTCCAACGAGTTGATAGAATACTCGTAAATTTCTTAAAATCTATTAAAAAAAAAATTAAAAAAATCAAGTTTCGCTCAAGATATTGCCTGAAACACTTCCATCATTACTCTCACTCTGTTTAAAGCAACTTCATTTAATATACAAGCTAGACTACGTCGGAACCAGTCTTGTAGTATCGCTTCTCGCCGATCACAGAAGTTAGCCGACATTCGTCTGGGTTGTAGTTGGGTGGGTGATCGTTCTCTGCGTCCAAGTTACGTAGCAACCTATGGTTCGAATCCTACATAGAGCTGTAGGTCCCCTCCGCCATATGATCTAAGCTATTGCGGAACAGGTTAAACAACCCCAATCAAAACAAAAAAACACAACCTAAACTGATTTGATAATCTATAACTCAGAAGGAAAGTTTACAAGTTGTGCTTGTTTTTCTGACCTTAAGGCGAAGTAAGGTGTACTTTTTTATTGAACTTTTGAAAACAATTACATTCTCTCTCTCTCTCTCTCTCTCTCTCTTCAGTATATATATATATACAGGGCCTATCAGAGGGGGGCTAGGAGGGCCATTTGGCCTAGGCCTCAAGCTTAAGGGGGGCCTGAAATTTAGAAACTTTCAGGTTTGAATATAATGTTTTGTAGTGAAAGTAATAATTGGGTTTAGCTATGGGCCTCAAAAGCTGGAAGTGGCCCGGGCCTCTCTGGACCTCTGAGAGGGCCTGTATATATATATATATATATATATATATATATATATATATATATATATATATATATAGGGTGGCGCAAAAATCAGGAGTCAAAAGAGTCGGAGAGAGTGGATCTTTGTTGTTCTATGGCCGCCACTATTTTCAAATAAAAATTACTTCTCTCAATTAAAAAATGTATAATTTACAATTTATAATTTACAATTTTTTTTGTTAAAATATTTATTTATGTAATGATGACTATATGACCTGATTTTTACGCTAATTCGAGTGGGTGGCGCAAAAGTCAGGAGACAAAGGGTCATCAGTAAATACATTATAAATTGTTTAACTAAAAAAATTATAAATCATAAATTTTTTAACTAATAAAGCAATTTTTATTTAAAAATAGGGACCTTTTCCTTTATAGCACCCCCATTGTTTCACTGCGTTCTTTTATAGCACCCCTATTGTTCCTTTAAGTTAATTGAATGCCCGGTTAGGTCAACTGTACGCCCTTGACGATTGGTTAGGTTAAGTCATGATATTTTCGAAGTTTTAACGAAAATATCACGAGTTAACCTAACCAATTGTCAAGGAGAAGAAATTGGGGGTACCATAAAGGAAAAGATCCAAAAATAGCAGCGGCCATAGAACGGAAAAGATCCATTCTCTCTGGCTCCTTTGACTCCTGACTTTTGCGCCACCCTCTTTATATATATATATAACTGGTTAATCTTGATTTTTCCTTCCGCCCGAATTGTTCATTCTGTCGAAGGTCAAGCTTGTCACTCCACCTTAGACCTACAGTTTAACCTTGAATCCGAACCACGCCCTACCAGCAGCCCAGCGTCTTTACTACTAGGCTACCCAGGGTACCCATTTATCTATCATCCAATTTTTCTTCTTATTTTTTATTATGTGGAAGGATGAAAGGTGGGTTTTGCTGCGCGCCGGCTGCCATCATAGGGTCTCGGTCCCAGGGTCGATGGAAGCCTCAGTTAATGTACTTATATACGGGTAAAACTTTGAATCTAAGCCTTTTTAATCAAATCGCCTTCTGACATTTATGTCCAACGTAAGACAAAGATTTCAAAGTCTCGAACTTTAGAACATCATTTAAGGCAGTGTTTCAATTATTCGTACTTGTATTAATTATTAATCAGATTTTTTAAGGTAACCAAAAAAAGCGCCTCCCTAGCCAGCAGTACGCGCCCCCCAAACTGTGGGGCGCGCCCCACAGTTTGGAAACCACTGAGTAAAGGAAAAGTAGAAGCAAAATAGTTGGTGTGTCACTTAACAGCAGAAAAGAAATAATTAATATGTTTCAGAAAATCAATTAATTTTCCTGAAATTTCATTTTTCAAACGTTCATTTTAAAAAAAACATAAAAAAATGTATCATATGGATCGCAAAGTACTAAAACAAGGAAGAAAAAGCGAGCAATTTATGTCAGTCCATAACACCTAATATCTCTCTCTCTCTCTCTCTCTCTCTCTCTCTCTCTATATATATATATATATATATATATATATATCAACTGCAAAGAACACTCAGTATAAATAACGTAAAGAACGACGCTTGTATAGGAGAACATCCCGCGCAAGATGAGAAGAGAGAACGAACAAATGAAAAAATGAGGTAACCACCCGGGAATCGAATCCGGGATCTTCCGATTGCCGGTCAGATATGATAACCACTACACCATGGTCCTCACTCAATCAGAAGTCGTAATTCCTCTACATACGCGCAGAAACCAATGCCCCGAAGGGGGCACCTCCCGCATGCCGTATCTATATATACATTTCAACTGCAAAGAACACGCAGTATAAATAACGTAAAGAACGACGCTTGTATAGGAGAACATTCCGCGCAAGATGAGAAGAGAGAACGAACAAATGAAAAAAATGAGGTAACCACCCGGGAATCGAACCCGAGATCTTCCGATTGCCGGTCAGATATGATAACCACTACACCATGGTCCTCACTCAATCAGAAGTCGTAATTCCTCTACATACGCGCAGAAACCAATGCCCCGAAGGGGGGACCTCCCGCATGCCGTATCTATATATACATTTCAACTGCGAAGAACACGCAGTATAAATAACGTAAAGAACGACGCTTGTATAGGAGAACATTCCGCGCAAGATGAGAAGAGAGAACGAACAAATGAAAAAATGAGGTAACCACCCGGGAATCGAACTCTGGATCTTCCGATTGCCGGTCAGATATGATAACCACTACACCATGGTCCTCACTCAATCAGAAGTCGTAATTCCTCTACATACGCGCAGAAACCAATGCCCCGAAGGGGGCACCTCCCGCATGCCGTATCTATATATACATTTCAACTGCAAAGAACACGCAGTATAAATAACGTAAAGAACGACGCTTGTATAGGAGAACATCCCGCGCAAGATGAGAAGAGAACGAACAAATGAAAAATGAGGTAACCACCCGGGAATCGAACCAGGGATCTTCCGATTGCCGGTCAGATATGATAACCACTACACCATGGTCCTCACTCAATCAGAAGTCGTAATTCCTCTACATACGCGCAGAAACCAATGCCCCGAAGGGGGCACCTCCCGCATGCCGTATCTATATATACATTTCAACTGCGAAGAACACGCAGTATAAATAGCTGGTCTACCTAACTGTGTTCGTAATTGTGTATTGTGCATGTCCTCCGTGGTGGCGGAGGGGACCTACAATTTTACGTGGGTTCCGAACCACAAAGAACATAAGAACATATGAAATTTTTATTGTGGGCACACTAGGGGGCCACTTCGGCCCATCGAGGTGGCTCCACTATGTAAAAACTGCCTGTACATTGGCAACAACCAATTTTTACAAAACTAAATAATTATCAATTTAAAACTAATTAATTATCAATTTAAAACTAAAGATAGAATCTCTGGATCCAGAGGATCAAGTCATAATAGACTACTATCCACAAATATGTTACACTCTATATCTATTTATAAATGACATGCAAATATATCAGATCCAAAGAATCCAGTCAATTTCATTACGGTATCCATCAATACCAGTACCTTGCCAACCAAAAATAAGTCACGGTCCATATCAATTG
>JAJOZX010000317.1:627500-635000 GCA_023014485.1 Bathynomus jamesi | reverse complement strand
TTTTAAGAGGAAGTTTATAAAATTAAAGTATTACTTTTTCTTTATTAACATATAAGTTTTTCATATATAAATATATGAATATAATAGAAAATACGTATGTAATATAAACAAAATGAAGCTACTCTTTTAACTTAAAAATAAAATGTATAAAAATAGAATAAATAAATTTTTACCTTCTTTATATAAAAAACAAGGTTTTAGACTTATAAATATAGATTATATACAAAAAATATATATATATATATACAAATTAAACAAAAATAATGCTTCGTTTCAATTAACTTGATTGAGAATGACGATTAGGTAGTCTGTAATGAGTGTAATATTTGACGTGTCTGATTCTGTTTTCATTAAATTTATTTGGGTTGGATGAAGTCTGTTCGCTTCTCCGTTGGATAGATGAAGTCTGGTCGCTTTTCCTTTGGTTTGGTAAAGTTTGTTCGCTTCTCCTTTGGATTGATGAAGTCTGTTCGCTTTTCCTTTGGCTGGTTGAAGTCTGTTCGCTTTTTCTTTGGCTGGTTGAAGTCTGTTCACTTTTCTTTTGGTTAGGTGAAGTCTGTTCGTTTTTCTTTACTCGTCTCCAGGAACGAGGAAAAGCGGCTCCGCCTTGAGCAGCATGAATTCGGGTCGAAGGAATAAACGAGTTTCGTTCCTTGGAATTTTCTCTATTCACAGACGACGGAAACGATGTCATTTTCCTCTTCAGGTTCAGGAATTCCTTCTCGAAGAAAGCTGTTGATAAAATTGGGAAAGACTTTCGAATGATATTTCTGTTTTTGTTTTGAGGACCGACTTCGCGTACAGTAGAAGGTTTTCTTAAATTAGAGTAATGCTTAGCGTGTTTTTCATCCAGAGCCGGCTGGTCAGACTGCTGTTTCTGCGAATTCGAATTCAGCTGGTTGTCTGGTTCGCATGAATGGCACAACGGATCGGAGAAACGCTGGCGGGGACGAGAAAGTTGTTCTTCTTCGACTAAACTGGTGTATCGTTTTCTCAATTGATTGTCCTGTGGTATCTGGTTATAAGGTTGTCTGAAAGTGTTTCTGTATTCAACAGAAGGCGATGTTGTTGTCCAGAGGGTGGCATCGCTTATTTGCCTTTCAAGCGATTCTGTTTCTTGAGAAATAGCAACGGATAAAGCAGTTTTCAAATCAATGCCTCCAGGAAGCTGGGGATTGTCTCCTTCTTTGTAGTTAACGAAGAACACTTCGGGATAAATATCAGGAGACTTCACTTCTATAATTTTCTTTTTCTCTTCTTCCGATTCTTTATTTAAGACTAACACAATCGTCCTTTGCTGAGGCGGAGGAATAATTATTGGTTCGTCATCTTCCTCTGACTCGCTGGACTTTATGACAACCACGTTATATTCAATTTTCGGAATGGGAACCTTTGGTATCGGGTGGGGCTCATATTGTCTGGTATCGACTGGCGAACCATAAACAAATATATTCTGGGTTATGTCAGGCATGGAACAAGACCCATCGATGTTCAGTATTTGGGGTGGAGAGCATTGGCTGTCGTCATCTGGCGAACTTTGGGGATATGGCTCGTTATTTGAAGGAGAGGAGTATACCTTCGAAACATAATCATAAATGATTGAGGAATCTCTGCGTTGGAAGTCTCTATGTGGAGCTCCGCAGCAAGTGCTGAATAAGGCAAAAGCGATCTACGAAAATAAGAACATAGGAATATATTAAAATGTAGAGTATATCAACTGAATAAATAAATTCTCAAGTAAATATATGAATTATATTGTTTTATTATATAACTAGAAATCACAAATGTTAATTGAAATAAGAGAAAACGAGCGACAGGATTTAAATAATGCTAAAAACTGGTTTAGAAATACTATATACGGTATATACCCATCATATTCATGTACTAGTATATGCACAAGTATATAACTTAAGCCTATACGCGCGCGCACACACACATATATATAAATATAAATATATATATATATATATATATATATATATATATATATATTATATATATATATATATATATATATATATAAGTTTGCATTTGCTCTATATATATCCACATACATATCCATTTGTGTATTAAGCAAAAATAAAAATTATAAAGATAATTATCATTCGCAAATACGGTTGTTAAAAACGATTAAAAAAAACACAATTCATCTTTTTTTAAACAATAACTAAATGAAATGCAATAAAAATTCATCCACCCTTAAAAGGCGTAACTCTATATTTTTTACATAACAATTGAAACTAATTAATTACAAGCAAAAAAAACATTAAAGTTAAGCAATCCCGTTCACAATCGTAAGGACGTGTCTAAACTTACTACGAGCAACATGTTGGAGGTACTGAGTAGCACACTCCGTACCCGGGAGACTTTTATACCTCAATGGAGACCGGACTTCAGTGAAGGGTGATGTCGGACGCTCCCAAGCTATGCAGAAGTGGAGAAGGCAAAGTCGTGCGCTTCTAATATGTTAAAAAGGCGCACTGAGCGTCGTTTCAATCGATAAAAGAGGAAAAAATTCTGAGCAAGAAAAAAATAGAATGCTTGGGACGGTAAAAATCAAAGACAGGGCACTATATTCGCTCTGTGCATTTGTGTGTGAGAGAGAGAGAGAGAGAGAGAGAGAGAGAGAGAGAGAGAGAGAGAGAGCCTTAAAAACCTTTCAGTTCACTCGGGGAGGTTCCTGTTTTAAATGGATAGAAAAGCATAAGGCTCTCTCCCCACCCTCCCTCCCCGCCAGAGGCGGATTCGGAAAATGGCTGAAGAAAATACCTTAATCGTGAAAAAGCAGCCAAGGAAATTTCACAGGAAAAAGGAGGATATAATATAAGCTAGCTGCACAATTACTCTATGCACACATGATGATCGTACACTAGATAATAGCATTGCTGTGTAAACTAACCAATAATAATATACTTGTACCGATCGTAGATCAACAAAGAGAGCGAAAGAGAAAGAGAGAGAGAGAGAGTGAGTTAACACGAATATACTGTGTGTATATATATATATATATATATATATCCGTGCAAATGCACTGCTGAATGTGAGTACGGTATATCTGATAAATCCTTTAAAGCTTTAGAATTATGCAACTCTCTCGCTTTTCCAAGAAAAAGTTTATTAAAATAATGGAAACCGGTCAGAGTAAATTATCCCTCAGAGCGATATGGTATTTAAATTAAATGAAACTGATTTAATAATTTCAAAGGTACATTATTAAAGATCAAAGGTCAAATTCCAAAACACTGAATTCTAATATTGCATTCATTCGTCAGTTAAATTTATCATTACTACAAACATTTCGTATTTTATTATTTATGCACATTAAAACTGACCCTGTATGTTGAATGAGGAGCTGACAAACTTCATACTACTACTACTACTACTACTACTACTACTACTACTACTACTACCATTGCTACTGCTCCTACTGCTAATTATTATTATTATGTGATTGTAGTTTTATAATTTAGCAAATGATGCATCAATAAAATATAATTGTACTCGTTAAAAGGGCGACGTCGTGACCAATGTCGTAACATCGCTTCTCATGAACAGCAAAGTTAAGCGACACTGGGTCTAGAGAGGAGTTAAATGGGGGACCGTCCTTGGCGTCAAGATGATGTAGTGTCAAGATCTCACGTAAAACTGTAGGTCCCCTCCGTCGTATGATCTGAGATGTTACGAAGGAAATTAAACAACCACATCAAACAAGTTGTGACGGTGACTATTTTGATTGCCACGATTTTCGCGGTTTTCAAGCTCTTACACGAGTTCAACGATGTCGATTTTAGAAGCATGTTTAGTTTAAATGATAACCCAACTAGCAACAATGGTTGGAAGTTGGATTTGAAACGGTTTAGCACTAGTGCATGTGGGAATTACTTTACCTATAAGATCTGTGACAAGTGGAACAGGCTACCTTCAGAAGTTGTGAACAGTTCCTCTGTGGATCAGTTCAAGAAAAGGTTAGACCAAAGCTTGCACACTATTTGAGGGTGTAGGAATTTTTCTCTGGCACCCGTTGCCATTGATACCTACCTCCTCGATATGGACCGCAAGGCCTTTTGAGGTACTTCTTTTCCTTGTAACTCCTTGTAACTCTCTCTGTATATATATATATTTGAATATCTAACTATCTTCTATTCATTTATCGATCTAGCTAACTAGTTATCAGTCTATCTACCATATATGATATAAAGATATTTGGACTTGCTGAGGTGGATCACACACACACACACACACACACACGTAAGATGGAAAACTGAGCGACATTATGAACAGCATATAATAATAATAATAATAATAATAATAATAATAATAATAACTTCCTATAACATTGACTTTGAAATTCATATAATTCGATATACAGTAACTAACCTTGTTAACCTTGTTAGGATTCCGTGCGTCGGTCTTTTTTCACACGAAGGTCAAGCATCAATGACCATATTCATGATGTATTGATCATCATTTCCCAATTGTTTTCATTGTCAGATATATGAAACACTAAGCAATAGAATTGGTAATCGCACTATACCCATAAAATAGTTATATATATATATATATATATATATTAGGGTGTTTCATACCTATAGGGTAAAATAAAAATGAGCTTGGAGTTTTAATCCACACGTTTCTCCGTATTCTAAAGAACAAGAAAACACGTTTGTGCAAGTTTGAACGAGATCGCGCTGCATTTAGAGGTCCCCAACTTTGACGACTTTTTGTCAGTTCATTTCTCGCCTGCCTGCAGTGAAGACGGTTTTCTTCGTCACTTGAGCCTTTCGTGTTGTATAGCCTATTGGACAACTATGGAGGTAATTATATATGCTACTAATTATCTCATTTTACTGTGGTATTGAAATTTATTATTATTTAATTTGTCATTTTACTGTGGTAGTGATATTTATTATTAATATTACATGAAATTAATTAGTCTGTTGCATATTGGACAACTAAGCTGGTAATTATTTATGATACTAATTAATGTAATTTTACTGCGGTATTGAAATTTATTTAATTAATGAATTGTCAAAGAGAACGTAGTGTACACGTATCAGTTTTATAAATAAAGAAAAGCAGTAACTGGGACTCGAACCAGTGTCATAGCCGTTTGGCGGCATCGCTCAAGTCGGCGTACACAGCACGCTATCCACTCCCTAGATGGTGTAGTGGATAGCGTGCTGTGTACGCCGACTTGAGCGATGCCGCCAAACGGCTATGACACTGGTTCGAGTCCCAGTTACTGCTTTTCTTTATTTAATTAATGAAATTAATTACGATGTGAAATTATTTCTGGAATTATTTAGTTTGTTTTCTTTTCCAGGTGTCTACCAGAGCGAAAACAGAAGTGTTTCTTATTGGCCAGACGGATGCGAACATCACATCAAGTGGCCTTCCAACTCAGTTGCAAGTACTCAAAAAGTACTTTTACCACCAAAAGGAGCAAAAATTTGGACGTACTAAATGCCTGAACCTGTGCCTGGATGCCTGTCTCATATTTTGGGAGAGAGCGAGAATCCCCATGATGCGTCGAGATTCGGCCTTGAGGAAGATGGAATCCCTTCTCAAGGAATACGACCGGCTTGTGAAGCACAAGTCACATAAAGCAGAGTCCTTCCGAGTGAAGGAGGCGATGTTCAAGGAGGCAATAGCGAAGGAGATCATGGACATTGCTCATTCACAGGCTAAGGAAATGATGAAGAATCAGGAGGACATCCACTTTCTCGACATGCAGCGTGAAGATCCAAATTCCTGCAGCATGGGCCATGTTGACATGAAGCTTCACTATAAGGAGATTAGGAAAAGGAAGAGGCTGGACAAGATTAAGGAACAACAGGAGAAGGGCAGGAAGGAACAAGGAGCTGCAGAAGATACGGGGGCTTTAGTGATTTCAACTTCGTCAGAGACTGACTCAGATGTCGTTGACCCAACCGTGGAAGTTTTTCCATCCTCCTCCAAGGGAAATACCAAGAAGCGACGCAGGAATCTGATCTGACGAAGAACGAAGAGCAGAAGCAGTATTTGCTCAAAACTGTGATGCAGCATAGGGCGAAATACCCGAATAAAACCAAGAAGGATTTCATGGACAAATGATTCGCAAGAAGTGGTTATTTTTTTGTATCTTTGTGAAATGTGTAGTGAAATGGTACTCGTTTGTTGAATAAAAATTCATTGACAGATTTTTGTTTAATTTTTTCCGTTTATGATCTGCCAGAGCATCAAACTGGGGACCCGTAAACTTTAAACTATTGAATTAATACTTCGGTTTATCAGTCTCCTCAGCAAATGGAACAAGGGGATCCATGTGGATTAAAATTTTTCCAAACTTTTAATTTATGAAACACCCTAATATATATATATATATATATATATATTATATATGTGGTAAAAACATAATTCTGCGTATACAGTATTTGTCTTGTGTCCCAGCTTTCGAAGAGGGTCTACTGTTAAACCCTAGACCCCGTCCCAAAGCTGGGTCCTATTTGTTTAGCAGATAGCTGATGAGGGACAGATTGCTAGTGACCCGTTGCCACGTTGGGCTTCCATTATGAAAAAGAAACACTTTTGTATTTGCCATTTACTATTACTGTACTTATTCGGGACCATAGTGTATTTGTTCCAGGCACAGTCTGTGTATTACATAAAAGTTATCTCAGAGGACCATTCTGAGTTGTAGCATATATACTGTATATATACATATGGCTTATGGTCTGCCAATCCACATTTTCAATTCATTTCATATAATATATATATATATATATATATATTATTTTTTATGCAGTAAGGAGGGGGCTAAGGGCGCGCGCCCGCAAAAGTGACCCCCCCCCCCCCCCTACAGAAGACAGAGAGCCATAAACAAGGTCTCCAAGGCTCAATGATGCCATTGGGTTTTTTTTTTTTTAGAAATTTTGTAAAGGTTGTGTAGTGTGTAAGATGCATGCGTGTGTAATGAGAAATATGGGGAGAGGTATGTGTTTGAGAGCACGGCTGGACTGCTCACAGGGTAGCTAAGGAAGACAGTGACAGGAAAAACGGGAGTTTGAGCACTCCCTATCGCCTGCCTAATATCCACCCCGGAGTACTTCCCTGGTCGATTGATGTCTACAATTTCCTCCTGATATATATATATAATATATATATATATATATATATATATGAGATGGCATTTTGTTTACATCTTTCACATTTCTTACACGTGATCACTCATAACAATCTTTATTTACCTCATTGACTTAATAATTAGGTAATATATAATTTTGTAAGGAATTACTTAAAGAAAAGTTTACAAAATATTAAACGCTCTCCAATATAAGCAATTACTGTACGATATAATAGAAAGGAAAGGAATATTAAGGAAGAAATAGTAAGTGCAATGAGTGTACATGAACCTCCTGTAAAAAATGTCCATAAACAGGAATTGGTCTAGAAAAACAATATAATCGTTCTTGGCACCTCCCAAATATGGAAATAATTCAATTAATATTATTATTATTACTA
>JAJOZX010000317.1:610000-625000 GCA_023014485.1 Bathynomus jamesi | reverse complement strand
ATAAAAGAAAATGCATTGTCGCGGCGATAAGAGGCCTCTGGATGCGACATCTCAATTACAACACCAAATTACTTTACTTCTAAAATATTCCAATTACGTGTTGCGATTGAAAAATTGGAGATTTATTGATAATATAAAATAGAATAAAATTCTTTAACATAAATTAAAAACATAAGTTAGTTAGGTTAGACTATAAATTACAAGTAGGGGTCAGGTAAATCCCGGAAAAGGGTGAGTGACTGTCTGTAGAAAAACATCCAAACAGGTCTCAACTTGTTTATACTAGAACACGTGCCTTTTTTATATTTAACCAATGAGGTGTGGGAATATCAGTCACGTGATACCACACCTTCATTTCAAAAAATCATATATTTGTAAATAATCTTAGTTCCAAATAATATTTCAAATAAATATAAAAATCATTTAATACTGTCAAACATGTAACTTAAATTAGTTAAATAATATAAAACAGTTAGGAATTTGTAAAACTCATAATATAAGGTATTTTAAAATTGTTTCTTCTTCAGAATCAAACGAAAAAAAGAAGCATGATTGTGTTTTCCCAATACGAAACGAGAATCCGAATCCCAGAAGGGGAAAGAAGAGCACAGCACAGATCGAGAGGCCAGTTAGTGGTAGAGTTAGTTAGTCAGAGAGTCAAGCAGAGGGAGAAGTTAGTCGAGAACAGTCCATCAGATCTTATTTGCCCTCCCTTGTCATTTTTATTTTAATATTTTCATCGAGCCCGTGGGGAATGGGGTCTATTTTTTAAGATAAACTTTGGCCAGTGAAGTTAATTTAATTCCTCTCTAGAGGCTGGAAAAGGATTTTTTTTTTCGACCCAAGGCCTACCCTAGGTCTATTCTAGTCCCTCTTTAACTTAGACCATCCTCCCGTTTCCTTAGACCTATTAGATTTCCGATCATGGCCTGTTTCCCTTTATTAATTGTGTAACGCAAGTGTAATTTAATTTATTCTGTGAACGAACATAAGATTAAAATATTAAAAACTTTGTTGTTTCATAAAAAACAGTTGAAAGTATATTTTAATTTGTTAAGGTCACCAATGTCACTTAGCTGAGGTATGAGTGAAAAATAATACGAAGGAAAACAACATAACTGTTGTCACACTACCACATTAATTGTAACATCCGGTAACTGTGGAAAAAGTTGTAAATGTCCATGCTACCAGACGTACATTAACATAGTCATTGCACACGCACCCAGGAGTAGTTCAATGGAAGGGTCACCAACCAGTTACCGACCCCAGGGGTCATCGGGGAAGGGACGTCACCCCGAAAGAAACCCTGTACCCAACACACGATTACAGTTACAGCTCTAACGTTTTTGAATTAGTTTTCCATTACTTATTTAAAAGCCTGAAACTTAAGGTGGAATCACTTGGCGTGGCAAGAAGAACCAAATTCTTCGAATAAAGACACGCGTCACACGTTACATCCAACGATTTTTATGAGAAAAATTATTTATTCACTGTTACTAATCACCCGACCATCAAATTTTGATTAAACTGAGAGACATATACATCTAAAATGTTTGGTATCCGAATGGGAAAGAGAAATAAGGAAGGTGCTAATCATCGATTAGCTACAAACTCCATCAGTAATCAAGGAAACAGTTGTACGTTATTTGCATAAACTGGTGAACGTGTGGTTTAAGGAAAATCCCTGCTTACAGCCGCCTTTGTGAACCGAACTTTAACATAAATAAGTCATTAGAAAGGTTTATTCTGTTTTTATCGCATGCGAGTTTCAACTTAAACTTTTCAAATTGTACGATGCACACACACACACACACACACACACACACACACAAATATATATATATATATATATATATATATATATATATATATATATATATATATATATATAGTTGTTAATAAAGTAATTAAGATATTCGGTTTTCAACCTCTCAGATAACAAAAAATGTGGTGTGATGACATTATTAAAATATCCCATCAGCATTTCAAACATTTTAACAACATTATTGAAAGGTAGCACGCATGTTATTAAATGACGTTAAAAAACCCGCTTAAAATGACCTTAATGTTTAAAAAGTTTACGTTTAAATGTTGCTTATAATATTTTAACAACGTGAAAATATATGGCCTTGGAAATGTTGTGATAACATTTTTATATAATGTTTCAATAACGCCGTCAAAATATTTTTAGAACTTTATAATGTTAGCGTCATATTTTGGAAACATTTTGAAAAATGTTTTTTCTTTTAAATGTTATTTGATAACATGTGTATTATCTTTTAAAAATGATGTCAAATGTTACGTGCTACTTGAACTAATGTTGAGCACTTTTCTTTGGAAAAATTATTCTGGACACTGCAAAAACTGATCTGGTATTCATCCAAGACTTTTTACATCCTGCTAAATGCGTATCTCTATATTCAGTCTTGAAGACCTCTTTTCATTGCAACACTGGGTTTTGCATTGAAACACACACACACACACACACACACACACACACACACACACACACACACTGCAGACATATCGAAGCACTAACTACTAAACATGCTTCGGGACGACATTGATATTCAACTACTAAAACGAAATCTCTCTCACATGTGAAGTAATTAAAAAAAAAGTTGTACTGTACTTTAGCGACATCTTGTCCATACTTTACCATAATACAAAAACACGTTGCTTTATACCAAGACCTGTCCTTGCTTTAGAGGGGTGTTGAGAGTAATGGGGCCGCTAGGAGAAATGACTGAATGACACGCAAACTTAAGTATTAACTCCATTGTATCAACTGTAATATAATGTAAAATTAGATTACGATAAGAGCAATAAATATCAACGTATTCATTATATTGTGATTACTTTCTTTTCAAATAAAATTACATCATTAATCACAGTATTGTTTTTTAAGATTTATATCCATAAAGGACACTGTTTGGTGAAAGGGGGTGGTGGCTTCAAGAAGGCTGGGAACCAGTGACATAGACAATCTATACTATAGTAGCCTGTTTGTCTTCAGTTTGTTAGGTTCCGTAATAAAACTTTGATGTCATCAGGATATACAGTATATATATATATATATATATATATATATATATATATAGAAGAAGAGGGTGACAAGCTTCACCTTCATAAATGAGGAATCATCGCTTGGAACATTTGAAAGGTTGAAAGGAAAGGTATAAAAAATTTTCCCACCAATATCAGGATTAATACTAAAAAATAAATTAATGACAACCAACTAAAAAGGAAGAGACATCTATGAAGACAAATTACTTGGAAAATCACTATGTATGAAAATTAGTGTCATTTAACAAGTTTTTGTAACTTTTTCATCAGACCTTGGATTAAATAAGAAGAGAATTATTATTATATTATTATTACTATTACTAATATTTAGTAGTAGTTGTAGTAGTAGAAGTAGTAATAGTTGTAGTAGAAGTAGTAGTAGTCATTGTGTTCTATATAAAGTGTCTTCAAAGTTTAAAAGTGTTTAGGTGCAACCATCATGTTTTACCGACATCAGATGTTCCATATTTAGTCAATTCATTAAAAAATGTTCCCTTTTTAATTTAATGATTTCCATTTAAAATAAACTGATTAAAAAAAGTGATTTCGTTTTCTCATTTTGTACAAAAAAAAAAAATTTAAAAAAACAAGTTTAACTTTTTTAATAGGAATAAACAAAAATACAGAGGAAAAATTTTCTGAAAATTGTGTGCTGTACACACACACACACACACACACACACACACACACACACAATATATATATATATATATACACAGAATTATGTCTTCCAGCGGTACAACTTTCCATAAAAATTGCTCTGCCGAATTTATTTCACCTGGGGATATTGAAAGCGAGTGTCGTTTCTTTTATATTTTCCGTTCTTCGGGGGACTTTTTTTTTTAAGAAATGGGGGCCATTGACCCGGTTAAACTGTTCAACTTTTTTGCTTCTTCTTTTCAACCCTTCGAGTCATTTGCGAACTTGGCCCCGACTTTTACTCTCTCGTACGTCGAATAAGAAGAGGGTTTATTTGCAAATATATATATATATATATATATTATATATATATAACCTTAATTGGTTAACCTTGGTTTTTGCTTCACCCCCTTCCCCGAATTGTTTAGTCTGACGAAAGCCAAGCTTCTTTCTCCATCTTAGACCTACAGTTCAAAGTGGAATCTTAACCACGACCCTCCACGGGAGGTCAGAAATTACAAATTCTTTGCCCGGACTTGATCTCACAACCTCCCAATCAGCAGCCCAGCGTCTTAGCCACTAGGCTATCCAGGATACCCATTTATCTACTAACCAATATTTATTGTGTGGAAGGATGAACAGCTGTGTTAGCTGCGCGCCGCCTACTGTCACTAGGAATCGAACCGGGGCCAATGGATTCGTAGTCAGCGATGCTAACCACTACACCCCTGAAGCGCATATATATTTAAAATTTTAAAATTTTATTACAACAAAACCAAAAGAGGTAGAATAATGCAGTGTTTTGCATTTTGTTGCTTAACTAATGAGTTTTTTTCTTGATTTACAGGTTGTAATCAGTGTCAATTTGTTATTGATAGAAGCTTGAACAAAGATCGCGCGTACACAGGAGAAAGCTCAATGTGTAATCTGGTTTGTAAAGCTTGGACTATTTGCACTTTCTACACTTAAAGATGCAATCTCTTGTGTACAACTTTGTGTACCGTTGATCTTGGTTGTTGCAGTTCACTTGAAGCATGATGAATAGACTTTTCGGGCTGCGATGGAACATCTCTTGGACGAGTCTTGACGAGTCAATTACACTTCCTGCCTCCCGAAAATTGAAAAACCACCTCCTAATGCTGGGTTTGGAGGGAGGAGCCTTGCCATATTGACGGCGGTAATTCTATGGAACAGTTGTCACTGATTTGGACTCCGCAAACCAGATTACACATTGAACTTTCTCCTGTATAGTCGCCATTTTCGTTCAAACTTCTATCAATAGCAACTTGACACTCAGACTACAACCTCTAAATTAAGGAAAAAACTTCATTTGTTAAGCAACAAAATGCCAAAAAAAAACGCATTATTCTACCTCTTTTGGTTTTGTTGTAATAAAATTTTAAAACCGGAACAGGACTTTGTGGACACCCTGTATAATACTTTTGCTTCGCAAATTAGATAACAATGTCACAGCTCACTCTTGAGTAGAGAGAAGAACTGGTGAAGTTGTACTGTGAGCATGGCAAGTCTCTGAGAAGGGTACAACGTGCATACAAACGTACACACAATTGCAAGACAGATCCATCAAGGCACACAATACTGCAAGCCATACGTAACTTTCATGAAACTGGTAGCGTCAAAAACAGGAACAAAGGCAGAAGTCGACGCCCTAAAATTGTTACAACAAACGAAAATGTTGAACGAATTTGGAGGTCCCTTCAGCAAAGTCCACGAAAATCGTCACGCCGACTGTCTGCTGAACTTGCCATCACTAGAGGTTTTGTGTTGCAAATGTTACACAATAATCTGAAGTTTCACCCCTGTAAGAGTTAGGTTCTTCAATCACAAACTTATCAAAACAAGGTAGCTCGACTGCACTTTGTAGAAATGTCAGAGTTGGTGGAGCAAAATCCAGGAATCATGCAGCGAATTCAGTTAACGGATGAGGCCCATTTTTATCTTTCTGGCTACGTAAACAAGCAAAATCTCCGAATATGGGCTTGTGAGCAGCCACATGGAACTGAGGAGAGTCCTCTCAGTGTGGAAAAGCTAACTGTGTAGTGTGCTATAGGATATGGATGCATTACACTGGGGAACAAATTTCAACTTTTTGTCTATTGAATTAGATTTGACAGTTAGTTCTAGGTAATTTGGGTGCGCTGAGCACGAATGTTTACTCGGTTTTGCTCTATCAGGTCCTGATTTTGCTCAACACCCCTCCTCTTTCGTCGTATTCATAAAAGGTTTTTTTCTCAATACTCGCTGTCTTTTTGCAGTTACACATTATGCAACTAGGTTTTTATCTAGGTATTTGTACCTATTGTTATGGTATTGTTGTATTATGTATATTTTTATATGTAACACCCTAAAAATATTTTTAATTTTGTCATTTTTAACCCATTTTAATATTAGTAAATTAAGCTAAAAATATCATAGAATTCTAAAATTTTCTCGAGCGTTCCTGTTCTCTGTAGAGTATTCTAGAGGGACAACTAAAATATATAAAAGCGACTCGTTTCCAGAGTTAATCAGTCAATTCAATCAGTCAGTCAGTCAGTTGAGTTAGTTAATTAAGTTTGGGCATTAACATAATTTTGAATTGGCATATGATTTAGTGAGTAATTTTGTCATCGTGATTTAATATAGTTGATTTAATTAGACGTAATTTATATTGTACCTACTCATCCGTGTTTCTAGTTTAATTTCATAGATTGTAAGTACCTATTTCATAAGAAGTACCTATTTAAACTAATTTTTGTGTTTATATTTCAGATTTTCTTAAATTTATATGAATTAAGGGCTTTAAATACCTTTACAAATTGGCAGAACAATCAAGCAATATGTCATCAAGCACTAGAAAGTTCAAATGCAAAAACAACCCTGATTCCTTCTGTTATATATGTGGAAATTTTACACTTCCACATCAACGAGCAAATATAACTGACTTCGTAAAAAGAGCTTACTTAGCTTATTTTGGCATAAAACTGGGGGACCAAGATAAATCGTGGGCTCCACATAAAGCCTGCACTATATGCATTGAAAGAGTGCGACATTGGACGAAGGGTTCGGATTCAAAAATACCTTTTGGAGTTCCGATGGTAAGTTTATGATTTCATAAAACTACGTAATTTAATCACTAGTATACTGTAACTTACCTAAATGTAATTGTAACTTAGGTACATAAACAAAAATTTACAGAAAATGTTTATGAGAATCTCAAATATTGCATAAGGTTGAAACACATAGAAATGTTAAATGTTTGGGTGATAACTTTTGATAAAATTCATAAAAACAAGTCTCTCGTCGCTTTTGTTAACGCTTTACAATTTTTTTTCCATATCAGGTGTGGCGAGAGCCTACTAACCACGAGACCGATTGCTACCTTTGCTTTGTCAAGACTTCGGGCTTCACTAAGAAAAATAAACATTGTATCGAGTACCCAAATTTCGACACCGCGATACGACCTGTGCTACATTCAAATGAGATCCCCATTCCAAAATTTAAGGGTCTGCCAACTCAAGAATTAGTTGAAGATGTTCCTGAAAATATTGTTATGCACTTTGAGGAGTCAGACACCGATTTTGACCCCAGCGTATTTGAAAGTCAAAACGATCCGCAAAAGTTTAACCAGGCCGAGTTGAATGATCTTGTAAGGGATCTAAATTTGCCAAAAAAGGCTGCGGAAATTTTAGCTTCAAGACTTAAAGAGAAAAACTTGCTTACTTCAAACACATACATTTCATTTTACAGAAAAAGAGAAGAAGAACTTGTTAAATATTTTAGAACAGAGGATAGTTTAGTATATTGCTGCGACATAGTTGGTTTGTTAAAGAAGATGGGGGTTGAGTCTTACGATGCAAATGATTGGCGCTTGTTTTTAGACAGTTCGAAAAGAAGTCTTAAGTGTGTGTTGTTGCATAATGGCAATCTATACGGCTCGATACCGATTGGGCACTCAACAAAATTAAAAGAAAAGTATGAACATATAGAAAAGGTTTTAAATCTTATCAAATATAGGGAGCACGAGTGGATCATATGTGTTGACTTAAAAATGGTTAATTTTCTGCTAGGACAACAAGGAGGGTATACTAAATATCCCTGCTTCCTTTGCTTATGGGACAGCAGAGCCAAGGAAGAACATTATTTCAAACAAATCTGGCCAGCACGAACATCACTTACTGTCGGAGAAAAAAACGTAATTAATCCACCTTTAGTGAGCAGAGATAAAATCATATTTCCTCCTCTGCATATAAAACTAGGCCTCATTAAACAATATGTAAAAGCTTTAGATACGAACGGCGAGTGTTTCAAATACATAACTTCAAAATTTCCAAGTTTAAGTTATGAAAAAATCAAGGCGGGAATTTTCGACGGTCCACAAATAAGAACAATGATTAAAGACAGCAATTTTCCTAATGTCATGAATGAACGCGAAAAAAATGGCTGGTTCTCATTCGTGGACTTGATAGAAAACTTTTTAGGCAATTATAGGGCAGATAACTACGAAGAAATCGTAAAAAAACTTTTAAGGGACTACAAAGAGTTAGGTTGCAATATGAGCATAAAAATGCATTTTTTGAATAGCCATCTTGACCAATTTCTAAGTAATTTAGGTGATGTAAGTGACGAACAAGGGGAGAGATTCCACCAAGATATCAAAATTATGGAGAACGGTACCAAGGCCGCTGGGATTCCCACATGATGGCTGATTACTGCTGGTGCTTGAAAAGAGACCTGCCATCAACAAGCAAATACGCTAGAAAGTCTTACAAAAGAAAATTTTTGCCACAGTGAAAGCTTCATATCTGTTTGTTTTTTTATTTAAGTCATTTCTATCGTTATAATGTAATTTTACTGTAGTTTGAACTGCTTGTATTCATGAAACTTGAAAAAAAAATTTAACACATGACTTAATTTTTGTCCTAATTTGAAAAATCTGGAAAATGGCACATAGGCTGTCGACAAGAATCAGGACCTGATAGAGCCAAACCGAGTTGAAATTCGTATTCAGCGCACCCAAATTACCTAGAATCAAGTGTCAGATATCATTCAATAAAATACGTGTTGCCCAGTGAATTATCGGTCCATTCTTTTTTTGAAGATGACAATGATGATACTGTGACGATCAACATTATCCGCTATCTTAAGATGCTCAGAAGGAAGTACTAGCCAGCAATTCAGAGACGTATTGATATTACTCAAAACGATCTCTGGTTCATGCATGATGGTGCTCCCGCTCACACAGCCAACGTGGTGCTGGACTGGTTGAGAAAGAAGCTGCAAGATAGGATCCTATCGCGATGCACGGAGCGAGAATGGCCATCACACAGCCCCGACCTGAACCAGTGCGACTTCTTTCTCTGGTGTTATCTTAAAAATGAGGTGTACGAAAACCCAAAGCCCAGGAATCTAGATACCCTGAAAGCTAACATTCGGCGAGAAGTGAGACGAATCCAGCAAGACACAATCACAGCTGTGGTGGACAATTTCCTCACTAGATTGCAGTGGGTGCGAAGGCAGAGAGGGCGCGGGATTGAGCATATCATGCACTTGTAGATTTTTATGATTGTATAGAAATATTTATATTAACAGAAAAGTACACATCTGTAATTTCAAATTATGATTTTATTTTGTCTCGATAATCGTTCGTTTCTGAAATACAGTACATGTTCTTAAAGTTGTGAAGGTTTTATCTGACCAGTCTGTATATACTAATTTTCCATTAAATAAATGTAATTCAGTTCGGCTTCCAGTAAAAAGTTATCACTTTTTTAATCTAAATTTATTCATTGTCTATAGGCTAAATATATATATATATATATATATATATATATATATATATATATATACATACGTTTACTCTCTCTTTACAGCTTATAACGCATTTATACATAATTTAACACGTTTACGTAACAGGCCTGCTTTAGGACATGATGCGAACTTGTCCAATCTTTAAAAAAAGAAGTACAAAACATAATTTGTAGGTTTTGACTGGCGAATGATTCAGCAACTGTCGGAGTCATTATAAATATATCATATATTTCTATAATACTTTAGATGAAGCGTGCCTTTATACATTTGTTGGTATGGAGTATGGACCATTATTAAAATTGAAACGTATTACATGTAGAAATAAATACTCGTGACCCGACAATTCAGCGCAGGACAATTCAGCGCCGACAATTCAGCGCCGACAATTCAGCGCCGACAATTCAGCGCAAGACAATTCAGCGCAAGACAATTCAGCGCGAAAATACCAACAAAGAAGAAGAAAGAACAAATCCAGAAGGAAGAGAGGCGTGCAACTGTTAGGTTAGGTTAGGTTAGGTTAGGTTTCTAGTTTTTGAAATAAAATCTTAATTTTAACAATTCTAACAAATTTTGTTTTTTTAAATAAAATTTTAATAATTATACTCCTTTGAATTTTATCTCCGATTTGTCACTCCTTCGTTATGTCACTCCTTCGTTACGGTATTTATGTCACTCCTTTGAAATGTCACTCCTTTGAAATGTCACTCCTTTGAAATGTCACTCCTTTGAAATGTCACTCCTTTGAAATGTCACTCCTTTGAAATGTCACTCCTTCGATACAGACCCAATTTAGCATATATATAAATATACAAATTTTTCTCTTTTATTTATTGCGATTTATTTTTATTATTTTTAACTAAACTTTTAACTGTACTGACTTACGCTGAATTGTCGGCGCTGAATTGTCTTTGCGCTGAATTGTCGGCGCTGAATTGTCCTGCGCTGAATTGTCGGTGCTCCAGAAATACTTGATAAAGCTTATTAAAAGTGAATGGGAATGCAATTTTCTTTTTAAATTTTAACAAATATATTTACCTCCCCAAACATATTTATTTAATTTAAACAATAACTTTGGATTTTAGACTAAGAAAGTAGTGTATTCAAAATTATTAAGTGCAGTTTTGGGATCACCTGAGGATCAGGGCTCCCAGCCTTCTTTAGTTAGCTTTATAAGGCTAACTAACGAAAATATCACGACCTAACCTAACCAGTCGTCAAGGGCGTACAGTTGACCGAACGATTGGTTAGGTTAGGTCGTGATATTTTCGTTAGTTAGCCTTATAAGGCTAACTAAAGAAGGCTGGGAGCCCTGACCAGGTGATTCCAGTGTTGTTATAACTGAACTAAACAAATGTTATTACTTCAAAATAAATTTGGTTTAGATTAAACGTGTTTAAGATTAGATTTACTTGGAATTGGGTTTGACTGACTTCATGTGGAAAATATGAAAATAATTACTTCCAAATTAATATAATTTTATATATGTATAATCTAAACAAAACTATTTTAAAGTAACAACAGTTGTTTAATGTAGTGTTTCCTTTTAATGTAATGATTTTTAGTGTATTAACATGATTTTTATTTACTTGTATTTATATGTTATATCGAACTTGTACTGTACTGCAAACTTTAACGGTTTCTCTTTACTAAATTTCCTTCAGCTGCATTCAGTACCTGTCCAACTCGGCAGCATTTGTCTCATTAGGCCTAACGTATGGGAAGCCGAAACAAGATATAGCTTTTATATTTTATTCAATTAAACTTTTGAAACAGGGTGATTAAAAGATAGGGGGAATTAAGATATGACACTGAAGGAGAGAGGTGTCTCGTTGGCCTAAGCCGACTATAATTAACGGGATATATTGTACATTAAAAAGCATAATGAAACACACTATGCGTCGTGCGATCACAACTTTCAACAAAAATCTATTTGAAAATGAGGAGCAGGGCTGCTAACTGTACATTCTAAAACTCTCTCTCTCTCTCTCTCTCTCTCTCTCTCTCTCTCTCTCAGGAAGGACATAGAAAGGTTAGAAAGAGTACAAGCAAGGGCTACAAAATTGATCCCATCAATGAAAATGCAAAGCTACCAACGGAGATTGGATCGCCTAAATCTGTTTAGCTTAGAGATGAGGAGGTTGCGGGGTCAGCTTATTCAAGTCTTCAAGATGCTCAAAGGAATAGACAGGGTGGATTACAGAAACTTATTCTCACTTAATGCCAATCCGACAAGAAATAATTGGTTTAAACTGGAACTAAAGACATTTAGGACCTCTGTCTGCGGAAATTTCTTTTCCTATAAAATAGTTAATATCTGGAACCAACTTCCCTCAGAGGTTGTTTCCAGTCAAAGTGTAAATGTGTTTAAAAATAGGCTAGACAAAGTACTGAACACACTCATAGTTTAAGATTAAAACCTCAAAAAACTCTGCAGGAGTTCGCTTGCACGGTGTCTCTGTGAGAAAGCTAAATATAGAGCTATTTATATATTCTCCACTTTCCTGTAAAATTTCCTTGGCTACTTTTCCAGGGTCATGGTATTTTCTTCAACCTTTTTCCGTACCTGCCTCTGGCAGGGAGGGAGCGGAGGGTGGGGAGAGAGCCTTCTACTTTTCTATCCAGTTTTCTACTACTATTAGGATAGTTGAAAGAAAAATAAACTTTTAATAACAGGAACCTCCCAGAGTGGACCGAAAGGTCTTTGAGGCTTCCTCTTGTCCTTGTAACTCCTTGTAACTCTCTCTCTCTCTCTCTCTCTCTCTCTCTCTCTCTCTCTCATCAGTTGTCGGCAAACTGTTGGAATCCATCATTACAAAACGTACTGTGTATCACCTTGAATCTAACAATCTAATTTTTTATTCTCAACATGGATTTAGGCGACATAGATCCTGTCAGACAAACCTGTTAGAGTTTTTCCATAATATGCATACACTATACGATGCAAGTAGGGCAATAGATATAGTGTATCTCGACTTTCAAAAAGCCTCTGACAAAGTCCCTCACGCGAGATTGATGGCTAAAATCAAAGGACTAGGAATCACCGGGCTCGTTTCCAACTGGATTGAGGATTGGTTAAAAGATAGAAAGCAGAGAGTGGTAATAAATGGAGTGGACGCCCGTCACCAGTAGTGTCCACAGGGTTCCGGTCTGGGTCCTTTACTTTTTATCATCTATATTAACGATATAGACGTCGGGCTTCGAAGTACAATCTCCAAATTTGCAGACGATACGAAATTAGGAAGCAGTGTAGGTACTGAGGAGGGCGTAAGAACATTTCAGAATGATCTTGACAGGTCGGGCGAATGGTCTGCTACTTGGCAGATGCCATTCAATTTGGACAAATGTACTCTCTCTTGGGAAGGAAACTGATTGAGACCGATCTAGAGAAAGATTTAGGAGTCTATATCAGCAATGATCTGAAACCGTCGAAGCACTGTGAAGAAGTCGAAAAAAGGGCATTAAAAATATTAGGTTATATTAAAAGACGGTTCCAGTTTCGGAACAAGGAGACTGTAATGTCTCTTTATAATTCACTAGTCAGACCTCAACTGGAATACTGTGCGCAGTTTTGGTCTCAATCCCTCAGGAAGGACAGAGAAAGGTTAGAAAGAGTACAAGCAAGGGCTACAAAATTGATCCCTTCGATGAGAATAAAAAGCTACCAACGGAGATTGGAGCGCCTAATTCTGTTTGCCTTAGAGACGAGGAGGTTGCGGGGTCATCTTATTCAAGTCTTCAAGATGCTCAATGGAATAGACAGGGTAGATTACAGAAATTTATTCTCACTTAATGCCAATCCGACAAGAAATAATGGGTTTAAACTGGAACTAAAGACAGTTAGGACCTTTGTCTGCGGCAATTTCTTTTCCTATAAAATAGTTAATATCGGGAACCAGCTTCCCTCAGAGGTTGTTTCCAGCCAAAGTGTAAATGTGTTTAAAAATAGGCTAGACAAAGTACTGAATACTCTCATAATTTAAGACTAAAACAACGTAGCTCTGCAGGAGTTCGCTTGCACGATGTCTCTGTGAGCATGCTAATTATAGAGCTTTTTATATATTCTCCACTTTCCTGTAAAATTTCCTTGGCTACTTTTCCATGGTCAAGGTTTTTTCTTCAACCTTTTTCTGTACCTGCCTCCGGTAGGGAGGGAGTGGAGGGTGGGGAGAGAGCCTTCTACTTTTCTATCCAGTTTTCTACTACTGCTAGGATAGTTTAAAGAAAAATAAACTTGTTTAATAACAGAAACCTCCCAGAGTGGACCGGAAGGTCTTTGAGGCTTCCTCATCTCTCTCTCTCTCTCTCTCTCTCTCCTCTCTCTCTCTCTCTCTCTCTCTCTCTCTCTCAGTTTTGGTCTCCATCCCTCAGGAAGGACATAGAAAGGTTAGAAAGAGTACAAGCAAGGGCTACAAAATTGATCCCTTCAATGAGAATGCAAAGCTACCAACGGAGATTGGAGCGCCTAAATCTGTTTAGCTTAGAGATGAGGAGGTTGCGGGGTCAGCTTATTCAATTCTTCAAGATGCTCAATGGAATAGACAGGGTAGATTACAGAAATTTATTCTCACTTAATGCCAATCCGACAAGAAATAATGGGTTTAAACTGGAACTAAAGAGAGTTAGGACCTCTGTCTGCGGAAATTTCTTTTCCTATAAAATAGTTAATATCTGGAACCAACTTCCCTCAGAGGTTGTTTCCAGTGAAAGTGTAAATGTGTTTAAAAATAGGCTAGACAAAGTACTGAACACACTCATAGTTTAAGATTAAAACCTCAGAAAACTCTGCAGGAGTTCGCTTGCTCGGTTTCTCTGTGAGCAAGCTAAATATAGAGCTATTTATATATTCTCCACTTTCCTGTAAAATTTCCTTGGCTACTTTTCCAGGGTCAAGGTATTTTCTTCAACCTTTTTCCGTACCTGCCTCTGGCAGGGAGGGAGCGGAGGGTGGGGAGAGGGCCTTCTACTTTTCTATCCAGTTTTCTACTACTATTAGGATAGTTGAAACAAAAATAAACTTTTAATAACAGGAACCTCCCAAAGTGGACCGAAAGGTCTTTGAGGCTTCCTCTTGTCCTTGTAACTCTCTCTCTCTCTCTCTCTCTCTCTCTCTCTCTCTCCAGTTAATATAAAACAGGTTTCTCATCGCTAACCCCTTCAAATTTCATTAATTAACAATCATATTAATTTGTTCTCACGCTTTTTTTTAAATGTTTTCAATCAGGAAACATTTTTTTATCAATTTAAAAATTTACATTTCCATATTAGCGATAAAAAGTCAGAGAATAGCAACAGAAAAGGGAACATTTCAGTAAAATTTCATACACAACACTTTATACCAATGCATGATGATATGTGGAAATCATTTATTTAAATTTAATATCTGCAGACATCTGTATCAATAACATTTTTAATCAGTAAATAAGAAAAATTTCCGTAAAACCTGTTACAATATAATCGAGGATAAATTTTTTTAACTTATAAATT
>JAJOZX010000317.1:602500-605000 GCA_023014485.1 Bathynomus jamesi | reverse complement strand
AGAAATACGCCCATCCACTTGTATACCAGAAATGGACAGCAAATGCATGGAGAAACTTCTTGATAAACCCTTATTTCATATAATATACCCTTAGTATAATTTACCATGATTATCAAATAATAAGGATTAAAAGCCATAATTACTGTATAAGTACTTTAACTATTGTGCAACCAAGTCAAATGATCAGTTCCATCATACATTAACTGCAATAATCACACTTATTGTTTTCTTGATAATAAATTTCAGTGGCTGAATTATGTATTTTAGGTTGAGTGTTGTATAGTATGATTGTTTGAACCAGAAATGTCTTTTTCGGTTGTTGTCCTTAACCAACGTAATGCAGTGGATTCTTTGTCCTTAAAGTTATGAATACAAAATACGAGATTATCTCCAGTTATATAATTTAAATCACTGTTTGATAAATTTAGAGTCACTGAACGTAATTTTATTGAAAAAAAAGGCGTAATTCCCAAGAATAATGTATTGAAATTTCTGTTTTTCTGGTCCACGTGGAATACCAGTCCTTCAGTACCCGCTTATCAACCTTCTGACCACAAAATTAAGCACAGAACTTTTGATGTAAAGCATAACTACATTATATTAACTAAAAATCTCCTTGTAATACTAATGTTATACCTGCGAGATAAAATGAAGAATAAAGAACGTGAAATATCAAAAAGAAATTAAAATATTTAAGTAAATACTCAAGTAATTTCATTATAGAGGCTCATTAAAATTTCGTAGAATTTGAACTAGAATAAATAATTTGTTTTGAAATTATATATATATATATATACATATATATAATATATATATATATATATTATATATATATATATATACTGTAAAGGGTGTCAGGAAATTATTGCCCCCCCCCCCCTGTACAGAAGAAACTGAAAGGAATAGAAAAAACAGACAAAACCACGCGAAAGAGCGTTTAATTTTGAATAAAAAACACTTGTTTTAATATCGGGTGTTGCCCCCATTTGCAGCTCTGACGGCCATTAATCGACGGGGGTATGATCCCAGAAGTGTCTCAAAGAGATCGGTATCATGACTCATTTCTTCAAGGACTTCGTTGATCTTTGCAGTCATAATTTCTGTTGAATACCGATTCTGAATGGTTGTTCCAGCATTAAGGACTCCACCCGATCCTTCATGATGGATCCGACATGTTCACAGACATTAAGATCGGGAGAATTGCCAGGCCATTCATTATTTCCGAAAAAATCAATGTTATTGTCCTTAAGCAGTTGTTGAGTCGCAAGTGCTTTCATACAGGGGGCTTTGTCGTGAAGAAAGGTTGCCTGTTCAACATCCAAAACACACTCGGGGTCTTTCAAAAACGGAATTACATGTTGGGCTAAAATTACATTTCGAAAATAAGGCCCATCCCAACTGGTTCCTCTTGGTTTGATAACCCAGATGAGCTTCCGAATAGAGAACATAATGAAAACACCCACAAATGCTGGATTTTTTACTATTTCTCGATACTTCTGGTTGTCTGGGACTTCATCAGGAGTTGTTGCCCAAACCCGATCATTCTGAAAATTTGGTTTTCTGGAGACATAAACGAAGAATTCATCGCTGACAACCAAGTGAAGGAAATCGTCTTCCGTCCATTCCTCAAGATAATCACAAAACCATAGCCGATCTTCAATATTAAGATCACTCTTCCGTGGCTTAGCTATTTCATGCCAAGCACTCAAGCCTTGGCGAACTCGAAATTCATGCACAAGTTGCCGATTGACTATCTTACCACGACGAATAAGTATCTCTTTCGCTACCTCAGAGCAGCTCTTCTTTCGGCGCCGTGATGCAGCAAGCACAATGTCTTTCGATTCTTGAGATAATTTCTCCGGTCTTCCTCCTCGAAATTCTGTTTCACAATCTTCAGGATTCTTATTCCAATTCCTTTTGACAAAGTCTTCTGATCTTTTTAATCTCTCAGCCACCCAGTGTCGAGTTATGAAAGTTGCACCAGCTTCCTTTGCTTCACGAAATGTGACAGCTCGAATGCGGTCAAGAACTCGCTTTTTCTCTGAATCGTTCAAAATAGATGATGCCATGGTTTCTGTGGGGAAAAAAATGGTAAGAATTAAAATCACAGGAATAGAATATAATGGTTTTTATTCAGATTTTAACGCTCTTTCAAGTGGTCTCGCCGGTTTTTATCTATCTCTTCTATGAAAATAAAAACCCACTCTAATAGACAGAGTTTATTTCCACGACAGTTTCGACGCCCACTGGCATCCTCCTCGGGTGGATACAGAAACACCCGAGGAGGATGCCAGTGGGCGTCGAAACTGTAGTGGAAATAAACTCTGTCTATTAGAGTGGGTTTTTATTTTCATATTTTGACCTTCACGTAGAAAAAAGTGAAGTTTTTTGCATCTATCTCTTCTAGTTTTTGCTCTACAGGGGGGGGGGCAATCATTTCCTGACACCCCGTATATATATGTGGTGGTGGGAGAGGTATGTGTGTAATGAAGATATTTAT
>JAJOZX010000317.1:595000-597500 GCA_023014485.1 Bathynomus jamesi | reverse complement strand
AAGACGTATTAGTACAAAAAAGAAAGCAAAGCCAAGCCTCAAATATATTTATATCAATAACGGAGAAACTAATTTAAATATTATAAATAAATAGAGATGTATAAAAATACATTACATACATATAAATTTAATTATTGTACAATCCCTGGTTAGGTGCTGGTTGAGGAGCTGGCGCCGAATATCTATTTTCCCCATCATTTAATTGGTGGTGTTGCTGTTGTTGCTGATGTTGCTGTTGCTGTTGTTGCTGATGTTGCTGTTGTTGCTGATGTTGTTGCTGTTGTTGCTGTTGCTGTTGTTGCTGTTGTTGCTGATGTTGTTGATGTTGCTGTTGCTGATGTTGTTGATGTTGTTGATGTTGCTGTTGCTGATGTTGTTGATGTATACGAGCAAAGTTTCCTCCAATTTCATTAGAATTTCCACTGGGGATGAATGATTGCAAATCTCCTCTAACAACGCTTGGTAGTTGCCTCTGATTCTGAGAGGGAGCGGAGTAGGTATTTCCTCCTTGCAGACGATTGTTTTGGGATGAAGATCCGATGCCACCTTGTAGCTGTCCCCCTCTGTTGGCATTAGAAGCGGATTGAATGTTTACTCTAGAGGCTGCAAATGGATTTAAATTTCTTGACTGAGGAATTTGCCCGTTGTGAGGAGCGAAATAGGCGTTACCATTCTGAACCTGTGGTCTCTGTTGAAAAGATTGCGAAGTTGTGGCTATCCCTCTCTGCTGTTGGAATTGAGATGATGAAAATTGGCTGCTTACTTGCGGAATTTGTTGCCCACCTGAATGACTTCCCTGAGAAGCATACTGATTTCCTTGATGGTTGTTTCCGTTCTGAGGTTGTTGAGAATGTGGTCCATTTTGCTGTTGTTGATCATCGTGAGTATCAGTACCCAGAAGAGCCGTTTGAAGATCGATTCCTCCTGGAAGTTGAGGATTTTCTCCATCTTTGTATTTAACAAAGAATACTTCAGGATTAGAAGCAGGGTTTTCGGGAACTTCAATAATTCTTTTGTCACCCTCCTCATCCTTATCTAGCACTAATACGAAAGTCTTTTCTTGGGGTGGAGGTATAATAATAGGGTCGCCGTTTTCTTCATCTGATGCCGAGTTTATTACAATAACATTATACTTGATCTTTGGTGGAGGTAACTCCAAAGGACCTTCAAATTGGTTATCTACTTCTGGTTCCTCGTAAATATACAGATTTCTTATTACATGTGGCTGAACACATTCTCCATTTGGTCCTACGACCAGACCGTCTGGACAGGTTGAAGCTCCGTTTTCATATCTTCCACCTTCTCTCGAATCATCAAAACTTCCACCAAATCCTCCTTGCCCAAGATTAAGTTGACTGCCTCCAAAACCTTTAAAGGAGTCTCTAGAAATTTCATTGTTGTTTCCATGACTACCGATATAGTGTCTCTGTCTATTTATATCCTGTGCCGAAGGAGTCCCAAATCCATTTGCGCTTAAATGTCGAACATCACTATTGAAATTTACTGGCTTAGCGGGTCTGAGTCTAGTTGGAGCTCCATTTCCTTGAAATTCTATGGAATCTTGTCCATAACCTCCTCCATTTTGTCTCCTTGGCCCATTCAAACCATGATTGATTCCACTGCTTGAAAAAGATTCTCCACCACTAAAATCATTGCTAAAGTCGGGTGATCCCCCAAAATGTTGCAGTCCAAAGCTTCCTTCGTTACTAGAGACCTGAAATATTTCTTCTCTGGAGTCCTGATCAAAATTTGGGAAAAATGATCCACCGAAGCCATTTTGCTGCTCGATAGAACTCTCTCTTGAATTTCCATCAAAGAACCCACGATGAATTCCCACTTCGGGGAAACTCTCAGCAGTTGCTGCTCCAACCAGCATAAACAAAACCTAAAAAATATGTTATATAATAATCATACACACACACACACACACACACACACACACACACACACACACACATATATATATATACACACGAGGGGCGGTCAGAAAATAAGTTTACACGGCTATAATTGATTATGTTTGTATCAGGTGAATTCGTTAATCATTGTTGGCAATACTGCACGTCGATTCGGTTGCCATCTACCGTACATTGGTTATATGAGTCAGTTGAACATGGTGGCTTGACTGGAACAGTGCCCTGCCCTACGGAGCAGTCCAAGAGTTTACGTTTAATGGCCACTCGTAAACGTTCCAGTGTTGAACAATATGCAGCTGCATTGATTGTTGTGCCTTTTTTCATGAAGTCTGCGAGCAAAACGCCTTTGTGGTCCCAAAACACGGTAACCACCACTTTGCCAGCGGACCTCACAATCTTGAACTTCTTTGGTCGCGGGGACGCAGGATGCTTCCATTCCATGCTGGCACGTTGTTTTTTCGGGGTACGGTGATAAACACATGTCTCGTCTCCTGTGACAATGCGCTTGAGAAATTCTTGACAACTGACAGGCTTGGAAAATCGTTGCAGAAATGACAGGGCACTGTTACAGTCGAGCCGCCATG
>JAJOZX010000317.1:520000-592500 GCA_023014485.1 Bathynomus jamesi | reverse complement strand
GAGGAACTGGCTAGAGCAGTGGTTCCCAACCTGGGGTCCCCGGACCCCTGGGGGTCCGCGAAGGTAGTACTGGGGGTCCGTGAGCTTTCAATATTTCGAGAGGCTCCAATGGAAATCGTACATTTATCCACGATAAGGGCGCTCAGGCTAAAATTTCAAGTTTCCTTGCTCTTGGCTGGAATTATTAATACTTTTTTAATACGCTGTATTTTAATTGCATACCCACTTATATGTCATATATTTGCTAGTGAAAAATGAGAAAACGAGTTAATTACTAGTTAATAAAAACAGTTTGTTTGGTAGACGGAATCTTTCAAAAACATGGGGTTCGTGGGAAAAAATAAAAATAAAAGGGGTCCTTTTTGGTGAAAAGGTTGGGAACCACTGGGCTAGAGAGTCAAAAGAGAAGAATATTTTGCAAAAGAAAGAGAATAGTGACGAAGTTAGCAAATTGCGGAGACAACAATGCCAGGAAAGTAATACAAGAAAAACTGGAGAGTATCGATCGGGAAATACAAACTCTGATAAAGGGCCATACAGACAGGGAAGAGGAAAAGGCGGTAGAAGCAATAAAGGAAAATCCGAAATACTTCTACAGCTATGCGAAAAGGAAAACAAAAACGCACGCTACTATCGGGCCCTTAAGGAAAGGGAATAATGAACTAACAGACGATCTAAAAGAAATATCTGAAACATTGAGAACCCACAATGAATTGGTCTTCAGTACCCCAAAAAGTGACAAAGCGATACCTAACATAGATGCATTCCTCGAAGAGAAATTGCAAGGAGAATGTATAACAGACTTTGATTTTACCCCAGAAGATGTAGCGAGAGCTATATGACAAATGAAATCACATTCAGCTGCAGGTCCGGACAAATGGAACGCATTATTAATTAAAAACTGTAAAAATGAAATAGCTACACCCTTATACTGGATATGGAGAAGATCCCTAGACACTGGGGAAATACCGAGCATCTTGAAAAGAGCAAACATTGTCCCAATATATAAAGGCGGGGATAGACCTCACGAAAATATTTGAAAGAATAGTCAGAGAGAAAATCTATGACTTCTTGGAGACACTGGAAAGATTCAGCGAAAATCAGCACGGATTCCGATCGGGAAGATCATGCTTATCACAGTTATAGAGCATTATAACAATATCCTAGATGCATTTGAAGGCAATGAAAACTATGATGTCATATACACGGATTTTGTTAAAGCTTTCGACAAATGCGATCATGGTATAATAGCACATAAAATAAAATATATGGGAATAACAGGAAAAGTGGGAAAATGGATCTATAACTTCCTCAGAGAACGACTACAGGTCAAAATTCAAGATGTGTCATCATCAGAATCAGAAGTACGTAGCTCAGTGCCACAAGTTACAGTGCTGGCCGCACTCCTGTTCATTATCATGCTAACAGACATAGACATTGGAGTTAACAGCAACAGTATAGTAACATCATTTGCGGACGATACAAAGATCAGCAGAAAAATCAGCGAGGCAAATGAAGTGGAGGCCTTGCAGAGGGACACAAACAAAATATACAAATGGTCAGAAGACAACAATATGACATTTAACACCGAGGAATTTCAGCTCTTGAGATATGGTAGAAATGAAGAAATTAAACAGACTGCATATTATGCTCCAGATAGACAGGAAATTCAGAGAAGCACAAAAGCGGTCGACTTGGGGGTAATAATGACCGATGATGCCAAATTCGAGACAAAATCAGATAGCAATAAACAAAGCAAAGAGAGTCGTCGGACAGGTACTAAGAACGTTCAAAAGGAAGGACAATACAGTAATGATTCGCCTGCTGAGAACACTGATCATACCAAAACTTGAATACTGCTCAGTTTGACGTCCCTATATAAAAAGGAAGAAAGTAATAAACTAGAAGAAACGCACACACATTTCACAGCCAAGATTGATGGCTGCAAAGAACTCACCTACTGGGAAAGACTACGTAAACTAAATCTGTACCACCTGGAAAGAAGAAGAGAGAGGTATACCATAATCTACATATGGAAAATGATCGAAAAACTGGTATCAAACCTCAAACTAAACCCAATTAACATCCAAATAACGCTGGACAATAGGAAAGGCAGAATATGTAGTGTTCCCAAACTAAAGGCCCGACAAGGGACCTCCTCAACACTGAAGGAAAATAGCTTGGTTGTCATGGGGCCAAGACTTTTTAACCAGCTTCCAAAGGACCTCAGAAACGTTACAGGGATCAAAGTTGAAGTCTTCAAGAGAAGACTAGATGCCTGGCTCAAGACGGTACCAGATGAGCCGAGTGTACCTGGGCCCTGGCTATGTGCGGTGGAGAGCGCAAGAGAGTAACTCGCTCCTCCATCAAGCCAGGCCTAGAGGCCTATATATATATATCGGGGAAATGTATGTTTCATTCGGTATAATCGTACAGTGACTCCGCGTGTATTCTTTCTGTGTCATAGTTAGTAATAGTTACATAATTAATGTGAAAAGATGCCTGAGCATCGAACCGTTGGTACCCTGAGCATGATTTAAAGGGACGAGAAGTGGGACCCCTCTCGGCGTTCCCCCCATCTCCATCCCCAACCCCCCCTCACCAGCTACGCTTCCCCGCAAGCCGTTACAGATACAATGGGGTCGTCTGCTGAAAATCTTGTAGAAAATCCTTTATTATGTTTTATATTTGACAAAGTAGATCATATTAGGTCAGACCTTCTCGTATCTGTCTGTCATGATTTTTATGATTCAGAAGAAATAGAACATGCGAGGGTACAATTAAACACCCTGTTCAGTGCTACCCTCCCAACTCGTAGAGGTAATTCTAGAAACGAGAATACCCTGAAAGGCATTATAAATAAAGTGTCGACCCTCCGGGATAATGAGAACAATATTACCTTCTACGTTACTAATTTCCATAGAATACCGGTAATCTCTATGGGTGACGTAGACGTCTCGGTGCTCCTCAAAGAGTATAATGAGGTACAAAAGTCGATAGTTGAACTGAAACACCAACATGTGATGTCAAATCAGAAAAATGCGATTTCGCTAGAACAAGTCCGGTCAGAGTTAGATGCTTTGAAAGAGACGCTCCTCCTAAAGCCTAGTTACTCGGAAGTAGTTCAGCAAGTCAGATCTCCAAGAAGCGCGTCGGGCAGCGAGGGAAACGAAATCCCCGCCCCCAACTCCCCCCCTGAAGGTGGGGTGGAAACGCAGCATGCAGGGGTAGCGGTCAACCCCCCCTCCCGTTCAGGAAAGGACCCCTGCTCCCGATTTCACAATGAGGAACAGGGACGGTCCAATGCCAAGAGACGAGGCATCATTGCCCTGTTCCCTACCCCACACTGCAGAGGAGAGACGTTCGATTACGCCTGGCTCGGTGCGCAGATCCCCCCCTCCCACTGAAGAAAGAGGGGCACGCGCGGCCGTCAGGTTATAAACATCGCTAACAGACCCACACCAAGCCACAGAGTAGGGGAGGGGCCTCCTCTCTCCCTCAGGGAGATCGAGGGAGGAGGACGGGTGGGTCACTGTTAACAGGCGCCCTTCCCGGAGGTTTCCTCAACTGGTCTCCGCGGCGAGGCCACCAATGGGGAGTCTCACCCTCTTTGTGTCGCGAATTCAGCTCTCGAACGAGACAAGCGATATTCGACACACGATGGAAGAAGTCATTGGTGAACACAGTATATTGTTAGTTAATAAACTAAACACAAAATCTCCGTATTATAACTCATTTAATAATAATTAAAGGTGTACAGTAAATTCTCATTTCAATCTGTATAATATGAGTCAGTGGCCAGACGGTATTATTGTTAAGGAGTTTATTCACTTTTCCAGGAGATTTGATAACAGGCAAAATAATAATAATGATAATGATAATGATAATAATATAATAATAATAATAATAATAATAATAGGCGCCCTAAAGGTAATGCCTGAAAGTTGTACTGTGTATAATAATAATCTTACTAATAATAAATTTTCTATCAGTCATGACGGATAACTTGTTGAAAATAGTCTCATGTAATGTAAGGTCAGTGAGGAATTCAATTGTAGGTGTTCATAAAATCTGCGACAGTGCAGATTTGATACTCCTGCAGAAGCACTGGCTACCTAAGCAAGAGCTAAAATTCCTCTCTACCATCCATGATGACTTTACGTACCATGCGTCATCAGCAGTAGACTTGTCAGATGAATTAATGTACGGTAGGCCTTTTGGTGGTGTTGTAATAAGGAAAAATTTGTCAAAACATATAAAACTTTTAACAAGCGATAATGTAAGGTTGTTAGGCATTGAATTACAAGTGAACAATGATTGCATATTAATTGTAAACTGCTATTTACCATATAACAACGGCAGTAATCTAGATGAATACATCGATTTGCTGTACAAAATTGGGTCATTATCAGATAACCCCAAATATTCTCACTGGATAATAATGGGGGATTGGGGGGCTTTAACGCGCATGTGAACTCGGAATTCTTTGTAGAATTGGGTAACATGTGCGAGTCGGCCAATTTAAGTATGAGTGATGTAGATGTATTAGGGGTAACCAGTGGTAATTTTACATACGTTAGTGATATGTGTAGTACCACCAGGTGGATTGATCACTGTCTCACTAGTAATAATCTAAAGGATCGAATTGTTAGAGTTCATATTCTGCATGATTTCCTTCTTTCTGATCATAGATAGACCATTAGAAATATTAATTAGCTTTACCAATTTATGCGCAACACGACTTAACAAGAACTCAATAGGTAAGAATAATCGCGTCGATTGGTCTAATGTTAATATGCAACAGAGAATAGAATACAAAGACAGAACAAGTCACCTCTTTAATAATTTAGAAATTTTGCATCTTGACTGTAGTAATCCTTGCTCAAACGATTCTCACTGTAAACTCATAGATAGGTATTATAATAAGATAATATCCTTGTTGAGAGAAGCAGGAAGACCCCTGATTAAATCTTATAACTATCATACTATGATTATTCCTGGATGGAATGATTTTATTGCCCCCCCCCCCTGAAGAGGGAGTGGAAAGACGCCTATGATTTGTGGTGCTTTCATGGTAGACCCAGATTAGGACCAGTATACATGAATATGTGTAGAAGTAGGGGTCAGTATAAGGCGGCCATAAGGCGATGTAAACAGGAAGAAGAGTATATTCGAGCATCAAAAGCCTGTGAAGCTCGCATAAATAACGATAATAACAAATTTTGGAAATTTGTTAAGAACCAAACGGGTGTCAAAAATGTCCTCCCTTCGACAATCGATGGGGTGTCGGGGGAGGATGAAGTTGCAAAGCTGTGGAAAAACCACTACGCTAACATTCTTAACAGTGTGAGTAGGGATAATCTTAAGATAGATTGCAGCGAAACGACTGTGGGAGGGACAAGGGAAAATACTTTGATATCAGTTTCTGAAGTAAAGAGGTTAATTAAAGAGTTAAAGGCTGGTTCTGCGTCAGGGGTAGATGAGGCAACAGTGGGATGTTGTATAGATAACACAAGGATAAATAATTTCGTTTATGCCAATGATATGGTGTTAATAAGTCCCTCTGTTAAAGGCTACTAAACGTCTGCGAAGTGTATTCGCAGAAACATGATATTCTTTTTAATGTTACAAGAACTAAGGTTATGCAATTTCATCCTAAAAGCTGTAATCAGCCAGCTGATATAAGGTTTAAAATGAATGGTGAAGTAATTGAGGAAGTACAAGAGTTTAAGTATTTGGGTCAAACTATTACCAGCTCCTTGAGTGATGACTCGGATATAAGAAAACAATGTCGAAGCCTGTGTGCTAAAGCGAATATGACCATAAGGAACTTTCGATTCTATACAAGTGAAGCTAAAGACACTCTCTTTTGTACTTTCTGCAGTAATATATACGGACAGCAACTCTGGGTGAATTATAAAAAAGGTTCTGGCAGAACCCTAAATTTGCTGTACAACCGGTCTTTTAGACTCTTACATAAATTACCCCCGAGATGCTCAGCTTCGCAAATGTTTGCTACTCGCAATGTTCCGAGCTTCCCGGAGGTAACAAGACGTGTTCAATACAGTCTAATGCAAAGAATTAAAAAATCAACCAACCCGATTATCCAAGCTATCCATGAATCCTGCCATTTATCCTCTAAGGCCTAAGCTATGGAATTCTTGGTACGAAAACGTCTGTCTGTAGCTCCACTTAACTCCGACATTACAGTATTATTTCTAATCAATTGTATATATTTCTATCCTTAGTATATGAACTGTCATTGTATTAATAATATTTGTCATATGGACTATAGTCTCCAATAAACCTTTTCATTTTCATTTTCATATATATATTATTATATATATATATATATTATATATATATATATATATATATATATATATATATATACTGAAAGTTAATCACAATGAAAATAAATAGTAACTACAGTAAATAGTAATAGTATTTGTAGGATGCACATTTTTATGGCAATTACCTTACATTTTTATTCAATAATATTACAATAACTTGCTATGGCGCTAACGTTGTTTCATAAAAAAGATAATCCTCCTTTTTCCTTTATCACAGTTTCATATATTTTGGGCACTCTTTTCAGCAATATTTCCAAATGCTCTGATGTTAAATTATTCCGCTCTTCTTGTATATATTCCGAAAGTTGAGTGGAGTTAGTTGGACCTCGCGATTTAACTTTATGTCAAGTTCATTCCACATAATTTCAATTGGCTTTAGATCTGTGAATTGAGGAGGCAATTCATTATTCTTAATGCCCTATCTTCACTTTTTCTGTTCAGATATATTTGGTTACATAGTTCTGCGTGTTTTGCTGGAAGATGAAATCATTTGAGGGGTCGCGCGTCTTAAGATACCTAAGCGCCACCACAGGCGAAAGCGTGTTTTTGATGGATATCACTATTTTCACCCTTCCTCTATCGCGTGGTTTGGGTTATAATGACCTTACGACACTAGAAGTATGGTTGAAAACCTTATGAAGCGAACTACTTTCTTCACCTCTATCGCCAGCCAAAAGTTCACCCAAAGTTCGGCATAATAAGAAAATTAAAATATTAAAAAAAATATATAAAATAAAAATATGAAAATCTATTCCAAAAACTCATCAACATCTTCATTAGCATACTTAGAACTCTAATTTAGCCAGAAATGAACGTTCTAGCTCAATTAATAACAGAGATACTATTGCGAGAATATTGCTGAACTTTGGAGGCGATTTCTGGCGAATTTTAATTTTGGCGCCTGGGTACCTTAACCCCTTTTTGGACCACTGGGTCGAATATGTACCATTTCCAATACACGCACTCATAACTTAACCCTACAAAAACTTCGGTCGTTAAGAGGTTAAGACGCGGGACCCCTCATTTCAAATCAAACGATGACCAGAAGGAATGGCATGATGCTGTAGGATACGATGGTACCTCGCTTTGTTGAGGTTTCCTTCAATTTCTACTTGGTCCCCAATCTTATCGCCAGCAAAACAGGCCTATACTTTTACATTGCTATTTCCATGCTTGACTGTAGACATTATGCAGCTCTCTTTTAACCTTTCTCCGGCTCTTCTTCTCACATACTGTCTTCTCTTACAAACAAATATTTCAATTTTACTCTATCTGTCCAAAGTACTTGTTTCCATTCTTCTAACGTAAAATTCTGGTGTTCTCTTGTCCATTTCAATCGTTTTTGCTTATTGCCATGCCTCAAATAAGATTTGCTAACAACTACACTACCATGTAAACGTGCCTATACTGGCCACTTTTGGACAGTTGAACATGAGCTGCTGTTTTTTTATGTTAAATTGTGTTCAATGGCTAGTTGAGGTGCTGTCAGGAATATATTTCTTCTGGACTTTCTAAACAATATTCTACCTTCCCTTACTGTCCTCTCTTTTACTTCCTTGTCCCTTCTTGTTGGTTGTGAGCCGGTCTCCTATTTGTCTTTTAATGGCGTTGGACATTCCATTCTGAAAAACTGCAATCCTACATGCAATATCTCTTTGGGATATCCCAAGACAATACAGAGTCATTATTTCAATGAGTTTCTTTATAGCATTTGCCTGTATTTATTAATTTTTTAAAAAGAAAAGTTGTTGCTTCATAAATGCTGAGTATTTTCAATGAGAAAACAAATATTTAATTCTCAGCTTTTAAATAATATTAGACAACTAATATGTGTAAAATATGTAAAAAAAAAGGCTGAAAGTTTTTGAATTCATAAGAATATCTAAGTAAAGAGAATCAAAGTTCATAAATTTCATAAATGTACACTCAAAATAAAACTTTCTAAGTTTAGAACTTATAACTTCTTTTTGAGGGTGCACTCTAGGGAAAGAGTTCTTCTTTTGAGTGTCGAAGCTCTCTGTCAGATGATATAATAACTTCTTTTAATGATACATAACTTCTTTAGATTGAAGAAATGGTCTTCAAAACTTCTTTTTTTGAGTGATTTGAGACAATAGAAGATAATATTTCTATGTGTAGAAGGTTGTGAGAAGTTTTTGTTTTCTGTGTACGATTAATACGAAGTACTAAAGTTAGGAATACTAAAAGATCACTGTAACTTCATATATGCCGCTCGTCTGTTGCATTACGTAAAAATTGTACTGTTTGCAGTACGACTTTTAAGCTATAACACATTTTTCTCGTGATATCATAATTTTGAAAACCAGTGTGTGTGTATATATATATATATGTATATATATATAATATATATATATATATATATATATATAAAATAGTGTTGTTGGTTCACAAACTCCAAAAATATGGAAGGAAATATCATGTGAAACGACATTTAAACCTGCAAAATGAATTTAGTACACTATTTAAATGGGGGTCAAGGAAATAACATGATGTTCGTTGAAGAAAAGTTCCAATTCAGTAGATATTGTAACAAGAAACTGCATTAGAAACTATACAAAACAGAACTGTGAAAATTAAAGAAGTTTTGCTGCAACCGAGTTCTGGTGCAGTTAACTCTTCGACATCAGAGGAAAATATTACACTTCTATTCGAATAATATAAATTTAAGGAAAAAGGAAACTGACTGACATGTAAATGTTCTTTTTCCTTGAAAATTAAATCTAATTTAGGTAATTTGAAATATAATATTTACATCGCGACATAACACCACCAATTCCACAACTTAGGGACCTTGAAGTAGTATGATATCAACAGGTGCAAACTTCACAACTAAGCATACTAAGCTTATTACAATACTAAGCTTATATCCAAAAGAAAAATAAAAGGGGCTATCTGGAGGAGCTTCCATAACGAAAAAACAAAACATCATACTAAAGGTGTGGAAGACTTTGGTCTTACCAATAATTCGCCACTGCCGATTATTCACAAGCACGTACAGAACATGAAACATTGCAAAGAAAGAGGACATACAAAGGACCTTTACATTCTAAGGAAGAGAAAACGAAAGATGAAACTCACGAAACTTAAAACTCAACCCCATCAGAAGAAGACATGAACGATACACAATGATATACATGGGAAATACTTGAAATACTTGAAGGAAGGCATACATGAAGGACGCGTTCCAAATTTTAGGAACGAAATAAAAATCGGAATGAAAGAACCGACAGATTCTGTATTATTCTAACTAGACCAGGTTGGGGGATATGAAAACTGAACAAAATCCCTGATCTAGTAAGGGCAAGATGAATGTATGAGGCAACTCTCTCCTTCATCAAATCTCTCAAAGGGGGGATGCTGCGGAGGGGCTGATCTTGAGCCGATCCTGAACATTAGTTCCAAAGCAACAATGAAGCCTTGGTTTTTAGCCTATTAACACATTGGGTTGATGAATAAATAAAAAGAGATCTCGTGCGTGTGTGTGTGTGTATATATTAGTGATGTAGGTCACATCCGCATCCGCATCCGCATCCGCGGAACATCCGCACATTTTCTCGCATCCGCATCCGCGGAACATCCGCACATTTTCTCGCATCCGCATCCGCACCCGCATCCGCACTTTGGACTGCGGATGTCGTGCGGATGTGGACCGTTGAGATAAAATGTCATTAATAAGCGGAAATTATCAAATTCTACTATATTAATAGAACTAGTTCATTGTGCGCAAAAGTGATGCAAGCGACAAGACGAGAGGCTGTTCTTGTATGAAGTTACTCTCTTGCAACCTACTTAGATCCACGTTACAAAGCTAAGTTATTTTCACCTAGTACATTAGAACGAGTTAAATCATCACTTGGCAAAGCAGTTGAAGAGCTTCAATCTCTTGAATCTGTCGCTTCGCCACCCACCAAAAGAATAAAAGTTTCAGTGACAGAACCAACACCTTCAACAAGCAAATCTATCACAGAATCTGTCTCTCAGTTTCTTGAGTCAAGCAGCAATGACGAGACCTACGCGATGTCAAAAGATGTAGTAAAAATGATCGAGAGCTATCACCAAGAAAAATGCCTGGCTGCATGTGACAATCCTATTAGTTGGTGGAAAAATACGCAGAATATTCTATCCATACTTGAGTAAACTTGCAAGGAAACATTTAGCCTGTCCTCCAACAAACGTACCAAGCGAGAGATTATTTAGCAGTGCTGGATTAATATATGATGAAAAGAGAAACAGACTGGCAGCAGAAAAGGCAGAAAATTAATGTTCCTAAGCATAACCTTCCTAAATTAAGTTTGAACATTAACGATGAACATCTTAGTTTACTTTATTTTAATTACTCATTTATAAATATGCCTAATAAAAACTTTAAAACTTAATATAAATAGTTATCAAGCTAATTAAAGATCTCTTTCTATAAGGGTGGAGGTTGGGGAAAGAGGTCGGTGGGGTGCATTGAGTTGGGTTCACGTCCGCATCCTGGTAACACAATTATGGTTTTCTAATTGTGGCTGAAACTCAACAAAATATAACGAATTTATTTGCAGACGAATTCACTAATTGATTTCTATATAGTTAGATGCTTGATATTATTTTATGTTCAGAGAAAAGTTACAGCAATATTGTACAATTAATCAATTATACTACATTATAGCTACAGCTCTCTCTATATAATAACTTATTATATACGTTAAACACAACAAATCTCGAATATATCCTAAAAAATAACGAAAATGTAGACATCCGCATCCGCATCCGCATCCGCGGATGTTGAAATCAAACATCCTCATCCGCATCCGCTCCGCGAATGTGAAAAAAAATGACATCCGCTACATCACTAGTATATATAATATATATATATATATACTATATATATATTATATATATAATATATATATATATATATATATATGATATATAATATTCAAAAAATCAAAGTTTTTTTTTTTAATTGTTCAACCTGTATTTTTGTTCCCTATGACAAAAAAGTAGTGTATGCCAAATTTGGTGAATTTTAAATAAAATTTACTATGTGCTACCAGCGTCAAAGTTTCCCTTTTTTTCAATTTGTTTGTTTTTACAACTTATGATTTTATGTTTAATTTTTATAGTTTCAGAAGTTTTAATTAATGGTTTATATATTAGCTTGCTTTTAAGTGTTGTTTCGAACTCGTAATTTGATACCAATTAATCGATTATGGAAGCTAGGCCTAACTCACCATCACCTAGTTGCTCAGTTGGGAGTAAGTTCTACAAGAAAAGAAACTGAAGTATGGCTAATTGGCAGCCCTCTGCAGTACTAAAACATCCGTATTACCATCAGAGAAGGAAATGATGGCCCTCTTCATGCACTACAGAAATATTAAAATGCGAGGCATTAGAGAATCATGCTACTCTACTGCAGATGATGTGATAGCAGTTTGGAAAAAACAGGAATACCAGCAAAACAGAGTACATGTAGTAGATAAAATTCAAGGAATACTGAAGGAATGGCAGCTGCTAAGAAAAACAAAGCAAACAAATTGAAAGATCACAAAATTTAATAATAAAGAGAAAAAGTGGAAAGATAAACTGGAAAACTTAATTTGACATTGCTCATGAAAATGCTATGCAGCTTATAAAAAGAGAAGAATAAAATTCTGAAAATGCAACGTGACAAAGGACGTCATGGAAAAGTGGGTACCATGATAAGGCTGTTGCTAAAAAAGAGCAAAGAGCAGCAGAAAAGCAACATTATGAAAAGAGGAAGCAGAAGAAGAGATCAAAAGAAAGAAGAATGAAGAGGCTGTCATACTCACCAGTACATCATCAGAATCAGAATCAGAGGAGAGTAAAAGTGATGAATCTGGTTTCTGTGCTGCACAACCTTCAACATGGAAAAGTTTATGTAGGCAAACGTAGAAAATTGTTTGATGATAAATTATTAGGAAGTCTTGATGTTACAAAATTGAGTGACAGAAATGCGTCTCTAGTTTTAATGCCAACAATCAGACATCGCTTGAATGGGGCATCTGCGAACAAATAAAATGCGTGTGTTCGATACAACGGCAGCCAATACTGGTCCTAGAAATGCTGCAGCTATTCTTCTAGAACAAAAATTCGACAACGATTTATTGTGGCTGGCATGTCGACACCACATATTTGAAATTATGCTGGAAGCTGTTGTTTCAGTCTTTTATCACCATCTTCTGGCCCAGATATAGTCCTTTTTAAGAAGTTCAGAGAAAAATTGTCAAGCATTAATAAGGAGGACTACGAAAACAGTATTATCAGATCCAGATATCTATGAAAATTATTCATGACATCAAAGATGACATAATTATATTTGCAGCAAATCAACTAGACACATTCCAAACCAAGAGCGATTACCTAGAACTATTGCAGTTAAACAATTATTTTTTTGTGGGAGGTGAACACAAAGGTGGAATCAAATTTAAACATCCAGCGGGACTTCATCGGGCTAGGTGGATGGCCAAAATTACATATTCATTAAAATTTTTGTTCAAATCTCAGTTCAAAATTTCAGTAAAAGACAAAAAGGACTAAAAGACATCTGTCTATTTGCTACTCGGTTATATGTAAAGGCATGGTTTACAGCTCCTGTGTCATCTTGCGCTCCTCATCTTGATCTGGAATTATTACAAAATCTTGTAGTCTACAAACAAATAAATGACACAATGCATTTGTTGCTATTAAAAAACTGTTAGGTCACCTCTGGTACCTATCAGAAGAACTGGTAGCGTTGGCCCTTTTATGATGATGAAGTGCCTACTGAAACAAAAGACAAAATGGTAAAGGCCTTGCAAAATACAAAAGAAAACTCTTCTACAAAGCGGGCTTTTCTAGATCCTGCACTTATTCTAACGAAGAAATTAGAAGATTTGTCACATCAAATACTCAAAGATTCTTTACAATAACAGAATTTAGTTCAAAATTTTTACTCAAAGATGCTAAAGAATGGCATAATGATGAAGAGTTTAACTCCGCTAAGAAATCTATCAAACAGTGGAAAGTCGTGAATGATATAGCGGAAAGAGGAGTAAAATGTAATGAATGAATATAATAAAATACTAACAAATGACGAAGATCAAAAACAATTCTTGCTACAAGTAGTGAAAAACTACAGGGCTGTTTACTCTGACAGAAAAAAAGAAACATTGATGAAGTAAGGACAGCTAATGTCTCAAATATCATGCTAGTTTAATTATGCATGCTTGTGGTTATGGTAGGACCTACGGGGAGCTTTCCACATTAAAAAAAAGCAATGCGCCTTGTACTGTACCTCCTGGTGGTGTGGAAAAATTTGACAATTTGAGTCGTTCTGTCAATTTTTAATTGCTGGTAGCAACCCTTAAAAATTAAAAATTTGCTAAAATATTTTAGGATAGTTATTTTTATGCTGAAATGAACCATTTAAAGGGTTGAACACATTAAAATATAAAAAAAAAATTTTTACCCCATATTTGAATCACCCTAAATTAATATATATATATATATATATATATATTATATATATATATATTATATATATATATATATATATATTATATATATATATATATAATATATATATATATTATATATATATAATATTATATATATATATATTATATATATATATATATTATATATATATATTATATATTATATATTATATATATATATATATTATATATTATATTATATACATATATTTTATATATAATATATTATATACAGTATATATATATATATATATATATATATATATTATATAAATATACTGTATTATATATTATATATATTATATATATATATATATATATATATATATATATTATATATATATATATATATATATAAAGTATCTCACATTATACCTCACTTTAAGCATTTAGTAAGGCATTCAGGTCAATGTTATATCTAAAAAACGGGTTTAAAACGGGTTTAAAACGGGTTTATTGCTCTCCCCTAAATTATTATCCTCAGATAAAACAGCATAAAATGTGAACTTCCAAGCTTGTTCCTCTTCTTGTCCTTTCTTAAATTCATTCATTCGCAAAGGGCAAATACCCTGCGTGCATCATTTTTTTTCCGATATGTTTTACGAAATATAGTGTTCAAGTCCGCTATTAGGTTTGAAGGTTTTAATTATTTATGCGCATAGGAGAGGATTGGTGTACCTCAAGGTTATGATTAGAATTTTGTTTATTATTATTTCTTTTTATGAAGGACAATGTCGTTACAAGTGAATAATTTCAGGACAGGTTTCTTGAAGAGGAAATTTGTAAATGACAGTGAATTTCTCGTAGTTCGAGGCAAGATTTTTTACCTTTTACTTTAAGAGTTCATTCATTCAGAAATGTTGTATTTACTCTATAAAATAGTAAAAAAACGAGTTAGAAATATAAACAAATGTAAGGGATCACCTGAAGATCAGTGCCCCCAGCCTCAATTACCAAATGATATCTTCTTTAAACCACCGAAAATATCACGACTTAACCTAACCAATCGTCAAGGGCGTACAGTTGACCTAACCGGGCAATGCTTACATTGGATCACCTGGAGATCATGGCCCCCATGTATTATTGGTTTTTTTGCTTTACAGTACGAAATATAATAATAAATTAAATTTATTATTATATTTGGTATTGTAAAGCAACAAAACAAGAATACATGGTGGCCGTGATCTTCATGTGATCCAATATAAGCATAAAATATCAAAATACAATAATGGCTGAATAATTACATGCAATTATTTACTAGTTTTACGTAATACGTAAAAACTAGTGTTTTATTGAAATTATTGTAATTTTCAGGCAACACCACAAAAAATATATAAAAAGAGAATATAGCACGCTAACTATTTCAGGCAAAACGTATAATTATGTAAAAGCGTTCACTCTGGGTCAGTTTACGAGAAATGTATTCTTTTAATATCGGGATCATCACATAAGGAACTTAAGTAAAAATAACTTAAATTACTTTAATTCATGCCGGCGTCTGTATCTTAATGGGTAACATATCTATTTAAACCCAAGAGAGCTAATAAATATAATTTCCGGAGTTGACGTTTCAATAGATTTAATGACTAACTTACGAAGAATTAGAAGGGACACGGGAGATATTTTCTGCTACACTATTAAGAACATAGAATAATGGTGTTTCTACAGACTTCCAATATTTTGAGCTCCTCAAATGCCATCGACTAAAGGGAAAAAAGACCGACTGTTCGTTTCGTTTGTGACACATTTCCAAAGCATTTAAATGATTTTATTCAAATTGGTTTCATACGCTTTAAGAGCCCTAATATTCTACCCTGGTTTGCACCCCCTTTACACCCCTTATATAACGTTCATGATCTACTCATTACTTATTATTACTCATATATCGGGCCTATTTTTTGGTTTACCAATGAGTTTCCATAATTCATAAACATTATAAAATATTAATTTTAAAGGGAGCTGAAAGTGAAAAGCAACATTAAAAAATGAAATAACTGTTATAGATACTGTAAAAATTTAAAACATATTTTGAATTTATTTTTGTATGTCATGCGATGCTGTTCTTAGTACGAAAATTTTACACCACTTTAGTAATTAATCTTCTACCGTTTATACCCGTACCCACTGTCACTACCTTGTAGAAATGTATTTTTAGTAAATTACATATATATATATATATATACTGTACATGTAATATTTATTTTGGGAGAGAGAGAGAGAGAGAGAGAGAGAGAGAGAGAGAGAGAGAGAGAGAGAGAGAGAACTACAAAGAGTTACAAGGACTAGAGAAAGCTGTAAAGACCTTTCGGTCCACTCGGGGCGGTTCCTATTATTAAACTGGTTCATTTTTTAACTATTCTAGCAGTCGTAGAAAACTGGATGAAAAAGCATAAGGCTCTCTCCCCACCCTCCGTTCCCTCCCCGCCAGAGGGGGGTACGGAAAAAGGTTAAAAACTACCTTGACCCTGGAAAGGTAGTCTAGGAAATTTAACAGGAAAGAGGAGAAACTGTAAGCTAGCTCTATAATTACGCTATGCACACATAAGATCGTACACTAGATAGCACCGCTATATAAACAAACCAATAATACAGGGTGTCCATAAATGATTACCCTGATTAAGGCATGCTATAACTTTTAAATAAACACTCGTATTCAAACACAGTTTTAATCATAAGTAGATAAACATACAAAGTTTTGATACATAGTTAATGAACTTAATAAGCTTCCACATGTGCACCCCTAGTGGCACGTAAAATGTCTAAACGGTATTCACACTCACGCCACACATTTTCCAACATTTGTGGGTTAGCTGTTGCAATTGCATCCGTAATGCATTCTCGCAATGTCCTGATATTTGGATCAACTGTTGCATAAACCAAATCTTTAACATGACCCAAGAGAAAGAAATCCAGCGGGATAATGTCTGGTGATCTTGGGGGCCATGGGATTGGCCCGTCCCTGCCAATCCATCGATTTTGCGTCGAGAGTTTCACGAACAACATGCGCCCAATGAGGGGGTGCCCCATCTTGTTGGAAGATGACAGTTGGCTGCCTGTCCTGCAGCTGGGGGATGGCGTAATTGGTGAGCATATCCAGGTACACAGTTGCGGAAACAGTGTTCTCAGCGAAGAAGAAATGACCAATTATCTGGTCATGCATTAGTCCACACCAGACATTGATCTTCGGACTGCCCCGAATATGCTCCCTTACGGCACGTGGGTTTTCCGATCCCCAAATACGCACATTGTGTCTGTTGACTCTACCACTAAGATGAAACGTAGCCTCGTCTGAAAAGCAGACACGTAACAGGAAGTCATTATCCTCGTCAATGCTGTTCAAAATGTCAATAGCGAATTGTTCACTTTTTGGACGGTCATCATGCTTCAGTTCTTGAACAATTTGTACCTTGTAGGCGTGTAACTTCAAACGTTTGTATAACACCTTGTGCACCGTAGACTTCGGTATCTTTAGTTGGCATGAAGCTTGTCTCACCGATTTCCTTGGTGACCGTGTGAAAGCAGTTTGAATGTTTTCCACCGTCCCATCAGAAACTGATGGTCTACCACCGCTCTTTCCCTTTTCCACGTTTCCAGTTTCCAAGAATTTTTTCATCCACGACTTAATTAACTTCACATCAAGTGGATTCTTTCCATACTTTGTTCTGAACCTTCGCTGAACATTGACAGGAGATTTTGTTTCTGCAAGCCACACAACACATTGTGCCTTCTCTGTCACAGACGCCATCTTAACTGAACAGCTACTACAGCGCTCCTAGCGGCGAATGCGGTAGACGAAACACACCAGCACAGAAACTTTATGCGTGTACGAGATCACCTGTAAAAAGAAAACGGATTAAGATTCGTCATTAAAACATGAGAGCATACTGTTTTCAGGGTAAACATTTATGGACACCCTGTATAACCACTTGGTATCGTCACAAAAACCTCGAACATATGATTTTGATTTATACAGAACAGCTCTATTTACCGAGGTATGGGTCCAACAAAGACCCCATGCCCCACTTGAGGCTAACCCAAAAAGGTTTAAGAGAGAAAAATTAAACTCTCCATGTCTATACCCATGTACGCGCAAAGCCATCACGCCGGCAAAGTGATAAAATGTTTCTACAGGAAAGGAGTGGAAACAAGAATTAAAGACAGAAATCAGATTTTCCTCACCATGCCCTTACCCGTCACGTGTATCCAGCCACCCAAGCGAAAGAAGAGAAAGAGAAAAAAGAAATCGTGACGGCAGAAACGTAACTCTACCTCATCTAATCCATGCCATGCCCTTTTTTTTTGGCTATGAAATTATGTATTTCTACAAAATATTTTTCTACTCTATTCTCAGACCTATTAACAAGACAGGTAAGTGTGTGAGCGTATTTTCTGTAATTGGATGTCTGTCATGTGTATGTGTCTGTCATTTCTTTGAATGTGGCGAGTTTCAACTTGGGTTTCCGGCTGCGCAAGGTGTTTATACAGCAAATGATATACTGAGTTGTTCATAATTCGCGATGTTTTGTCACCAAGAGAGTAGAGAAAATCTCTTTCCGGCCATGAATATCAATAGAAGGTCCCTGTATCTATCCTCGTGTACTTGTCCCTTATGGAGAATGAAAGTGTTTCGTGGGTGATCACCCGTTGTTGCTGCGGTGAATTCAAGTCTCCCACTTCGAGGTATTTATGAGGCAAGTGATTAAAAAAAACGAGTTGTTCGATGGTTGATCGTGATGTGGGCCACAATCAACCAGAGAAGTACGTCTCTTTAAAGTGGGGGAAAATTAAGTGTAGGAGAATGTGTAGGAGAAACTCCGCAGGGTTACGTTATAATACTATTTTCTAAAATTATCTTATATACTATGTGTAAAAAGTCTTAAATCCTGCGTGTATTCAGAACTTTGTGCAGCATATTTTTAAACATGTTTACACTTTGGCTTAAAAAAAACTCGGAGGAAAGTTATTTCCAGATATTAACTATTTCACAGGAGAAGAAATTACTACAGATGGAAGTAATAAATCAGCGGTTCTCAAACTTTTCCTTCTTCTGTACCCCTTGAATTCTTTCCAGGGATTTTCTGGATTTTCGCGAGAGATAGAGGATTTTTACTTTCTTTACGACCGTGTGACTTCTGGCCGTTTGTTAATCGTATATAAAATTAGAAGGGTTATATTTTCAGGACCCCTTCGCGTACCCCTAAGATTCACTCGCGTACCCCTGTGGGTACGCCGTGCCCCCAGGGGTAGAGAGAGAGAGAGAGAGAGAGAGAGAGAGAGAGAGAGTGTGTGAGTGTGTGTGTGTGTGTGTGTAACGCCATCATCTTGTATATACTGTGTGGCAAAAACTTTCAAACGTTTATTGCATACTCATCGCTTTCTTTCATTTTGTTTATCGCTTTTTTAAATTTTCATTTTACTTTTTCCACCTACTTCATTCACCTTTTTTTGTATTCCGTTGCACGATGGCATTTTCGGAGTGGCCGCGATAAAGAGGCGACCGGTCGGGTAAAGTGTAAGAACTTAAACATTGAGCGGTTTTTGCCACCTACCAACTCCCCCTAAAATAAAAAATCAGTTTAACTACGGGAGATTTTTGCCACCCCTTACATTCCTTCGCCCCCGAAAAAAAACATCTCAGTCACATTTCATCGAGTGAGTTATTGACACGTACGTGACCACTGCGAATCATTTCGCAAAATGCTCGTAAAAAAAAAAATATAATTACACACTCTGCGGAACATCCTATACAAAAAAAAAAACCTTCTTTGCACTTCTTTTGAATTTAGACTCTTTCACTTAATTAATAATCTTTTTTTCAATCGGAGTATGACATGTTTTCAGGCGCACTTAGAAAGTCTTTGAAACAAATCTAAATTGGTTATAGGTGGGCACAGAGATACCTCCAAAACGCTACAGTATATGTGAAAGTTGTTATATGGAGGAAATGAACTTAAAAATAACAACATATGTATTTCACATATATTATATATATATATATATATATATATATATATATATATACAGTATATACGTTCAATTACTTTTTGCTTCAGATATAACTATAATTAAGTATTGATACTTGTATTTCTAGATACTTTATTAAGAACTATGAAATTTATGCTTAACTGATAAAATGATAGCCAGTTTTAGTCCACTACTGTAAATATATGAGGAACGCATGTACATAGAGAAATATTTTGTAATTACTTGCAGACTCTAATTATTGTTATAATTTATATACGCGTATATGTTAGCGTATATGTTAAGAATGCATATAGTATTAATTACAACGGTCACTTTCACTGTTTAGGTTATGTTGTTATGTTGCCGCTTGCCGCATATATATATATATATATATATATATATATATTATATATATATATATATATGCTGCAAACTCACAAGGAAAAAGAAAAACGATTCCAAGGCCTTTCGTGTATTCAAAGCTACACCTCGTCAGGGAATGAAGATAAAAGGCGAGATGCCCATAAATATATACAATGTACAGGAAAAACAAAACAATTAGCACATAATTAACAAGGGTTAATGAGAGACAAAAGAAATTTTAACATGATATCGTCAATTTTATACGTCCCCGAACTGTTATTGAAATTGTTTTTAAAATGAATAAATGCACATTCTAGAATATTTCTTTCTATTATATCTCTGTTTTTAACAAGCGCTTTAGAACTATCCCACTTGATGCTATGGTTACATCTATACATATGGTTAAATAAAGCATTGGAAGTATTAGCTGTTCTACACGCATATTTATGCTGTTTTACCCTAATATCTAACGTTTTACCGGTTTGGCCTATATATAGGTACTGAGTTACATTGTGTACATCCGATCGAATACACACAACCAACAACATTATCAGGGCTATTCTTTATTAGGCGTGATTTAACAGTATTATTATACTTAATGATTACATTAATGCCAATTGCTTTAAGTACAGTTGGAAGGTATTGAAAATTAACATGGTAAGGTAGGCTAAGAATATTTTTACGCTGAAATTCCTTTACAATTACATTATTATAATACCTATTCTTGGCTTTCTTAAGACAGTTATCTAAAAATGAAATAGGATAACATAATTTAGTACCAATATTCATGATATTGCATAACTCGGAATCTAAAAATTCAGGACTGACAACTCTCAATACTCGAAGAAACTTAGCAGAGAAAATAGAGGATTTAATCGAAGGATGATGGTCAGAATAAAAATGCACGTAAGAGTTATTATTAGTAGGCTTACGGTAGACTTCATATTTTAACTGATTAGAGCATCTCCAAATTTTTAGATCAAGAAAAGATAGGCTTCCATCATTTTCTTTTTCAACTGTAAACTTAATAGATGGGACTAAATTGTTGAGCCTACCAAGAAATAAGTCCACATCCAAATTATTAGGCCAAAGGCATAAAATATCATCTATATACCTGTACCAAACCAGGTTAAAATTAACAATCGTAGGCAAAATTCTACTTTAAAAAAATTCCATATATAAATTAGCTAGTACAGGTGAAAGGGGATTTCCCATAGCCAATCCAAACGACATAGCATAAAACTTATTTTCAAACTGAAATTTACAATCTTTGACACAAAGCTTAATTAACTCAATAAGAGTGTTGTATTGAACAGGGAAAGAATATTCAGAGATCTTATCTTTTAAAAAACCAAGTAGGTCATCAACAGGGACTTTTGTGAATAGCGAGCATACTGTACATCGAAGCTTACCAATTTGAAATTAGGGTCATTAGGGAATTTCAGTTTGTCAATAAGATCCATGCTATTTACTATATGTGACTCAGAAATAGAGCCAACTAACGGCGTTAATAAACTAACTAACCATTTTGATAGTTTATAGGTTACGGAGCCCACTGAGCTAACAATAGGCCTCATGGGATTATTAACTTTGTGTGTTTTTACTAAGCCGTACAGATATGGTAGTGACGGATTGATACTAAGAAACTGCTGTGAAAGCCCATTATACAGGGTGGGGCACGGGAATCAAGTGTTTTTTGAATAGCTAGTAATCGGCCATTAGGAATGGGAGGGGCGTGCGGTAGGTAGCATTCCATTCCTGGGTTCATAGCATTTAACTTTAACTAACACTCACCTTTATCTTTCAGGTGCCATCATGGAGCAGTGGACGTTAGAACACCGCATGTTCGCGTATGATCATTTTGTTAGGAGTGGCGAGTCAGTGACAGCAGTTCAGCGTGCGTTTCGCCGCAGATTCAACATTCATCGAAATGACTCTGTTCCCGCTCGTGACACAATCTTACGTTGGGTTAACAATCTTCGAACAGGAGGCTCAATAATGAAAACAAAACCGAAGGGGCCGCAACGCACTGTGCGTACTCCAGAGAACGTTGAAAGGGTCAGACAAGCGATGTTGCAAAGCCCAGGCCGCTCTGCTCGGAGACATTCAGCTGCACTCGTAATCAGCAATCGTACTGTAGACGGATTTTGCATGAAGAATTACATTTTCACCCATACAAGTTAGCGATGGTGCAGGAATTGAATGTAAACGATTGCCCCCAACGACTGAATTTTGCACAGGAAATGCTTGCACTTTATGAGCAGAATGAAAACATGATGGTGGTAATGAGTGATGAAGCCCATTTCCACCTTAATGGGGCCGTCAACAATCAAAACTGTCGGTATTGGGCTGCTGAAAATCCGCGACAACTCCATGAAAAACCGCTGCATAGCCCTAAGGTTACAGTTTGGTGCGCGGTGGGAAAGTTTGGCGTCATCGGTCCCTATTTCTTCGAACAAAATGGGGTTACCGTTACCATAACATCTGGGCGTTACATTGAGATGGTGAACACCTTTTTCATCCCTGAGTTACGAAGAAGGCGTATTGCTCGTCGACATTTGTGGTTTCAGCAAGATGGGGCCACGCCACACACCGCCAGAGCGTCAATGGCTGTTCTTCGCCCCCTGTTTCCCAACCATCTCATTTCGAGATTTGGTGACATTGCATGGCCCCCTCGGTCCCCTGACTTGTCCACATGTGACTTCTTTCTATGGGGGTACCTCAAGTCACGTGTCTACGAGGACAAGCCCCGTACATTAGATGCATTGAAGGAAGCGATCCGTCAACAAATCATCCAAATCAACAGAGACCTGCTGGGAAGAGTGGAGGCTAATTTTCGTAAACGCCTTCAACAATGCGTCGACGGCCAAGGACATCATATGCCAGATATAATTTTCGGTACATGATTATTATGACATGAAATGCTATGTTCTTACGAATGTTGTTCTACCAATATATTTTCTTTACAAAAATAATATTATTTTCCTGATTATTCCAAAAACACTTGGTTCCCGTGCCCCACCCTGTAGTTCATTCATTTCACGTGTTTTATTGTGAAATTCATCCCATATATATATATATATATATATATATATATATATATATATATGCATATAACTGCAATGACCGCGCAGTATATAAATGAATAGAAACGACATAAGTGTTAAGGAACGTTTCTGCACACGAGGAGGAGAGATAACGAACAATGAAAAATGAGGCGAACCGCCCGGGAATCGAACCCAGGGCCTTCCAATTGCCGGTTGGATGCTCTACCATTATGCTACGGACCTCACTCAATCACAAATCGAAATTCTCCCACATAGGGCAGAAACCAATGCCCTGAGAGGGCACCCTCGCAAATCGTGAATATGCGCATATAACTGCAATGACCGCGCAGTATATAAATGAATAGAAACGACATAAGTGTTAAGGAACGTTTCTGCACACGAGGAGGAGAGATAACGAACAATGAAAAATGAGGCGAACCGCCCGGGAATCGAACCCAGGGCCTTCCAATTGCCGGTTGGATGCTCTACCATTATGCTACGGACCTCACTCAATCACAAATCGAAATTCTCCCACATAGGGCAGAAACCAATGCCCTGAGAGGGCACCCTCGCAAATCGTGAATATGCGCATATAACTGCAATGACCGCGCAGTATATAAATGTGCAGAAACGTTCCTTAACACTTATGTCGTTTCTATTCATATAATATATATATATATATATATAATTATATATACAGGGTGTCCGAGAATTATCTGTACAATTTTTGGCTGTTATTAAAAGTCAACCATGAAGTGTAGAAATTCCAGTGTTATCCCATTTTACAGAGAATCTCATTAAGTTTTTTCTGATACCAAGTTTTGACAAGTTTTTTAGAAATTCGAGTGTGTCCGAACATTATCTGTACAATTTCATCTTTTAATAAAATTCTTGATAACACACGTAAAATTCTGAAACAAGATTATTTAGAATCTGTATTTTCAAAAGTTTCTTTTATTAAAGTAACGTTGTTACAAACATTCGATATGTGCACCATTAGTGATTCGCAAAACATCCAATTGATACTCCAAATGTTGCCATGTACGCTGCAGCATATCCACATCAATTCGCTCAAAAGCAGCTGTGATTCTTGCTTTTAAACAATCAATGTCTGTCACCCGCGTATATTTCTAAAAAACTTGTCAAAACGTGATATCAGAAAAAACTTAATGAGATTCTCTATAAAATGGGACAACACTGGAATTTCTACACTTCATGGTTGACTTTTAATAACAGCCAAAAATTGTACAGATAATTCTCGGACACCCGGTATATATATATATATATATATATATATAATTATATATATATATATATAAAATTTAATTAATAATTAAATAAACTTAAATAAAACTCACCCAAACGTAACCTGATATGAAACTAACCCAATCCAAATCATACTAACCTAACCCAGTAATGGGTTAATACAATAGCACACTGTACAGTCACTGCACACTTAATAATTACGAGCTATATATTGTGTTCTACCCGTACTTAAATAATTCATCGTTCCCATATCTATCTATCTATCTATCTATCTATAAGTTCAAGAAACAATATATTCAAAGCAATTAAGTATGTTTATATGGATATTTGATGCTATTATTTCATTTGAAAATTAACTACAATTTTGAGAACAGTCAAACATTCTTACTATGAATTCTCGTCCAAAATAATCAAATGTACAGAGATGATATTTGGTCAGTGCATTCCAACTCTCGGTCATTTTCGTTTCAGTATTTCTCCAAGAATGAGAAATCCGAAAATGGGAATCTGAATGGTGGCAATTCTTAATTCTCATTCCTGTAGTATAAGATTTCCCACCTGCAGTTAAATTTTCAAGGAAAATACCCCCCTCCTCCCCTCCCACTATCTACAATTGTGTCACGGCCCTTTTTTCGCTGCTTTCTCAAATTCGGAAGCTTTATTCCCAAATATGGAATTATTCCCACTTCGAATATTTCCACTTTCGGATCGGGAATGGGAGTGGGAATGGTAAGAAGTAGGAAATAATCATTTGGTCATGTAATTATTCCTTTAGAATGTATAAAAATTGAAGACTTACATTAAAATGTTCTGAAAAATTAACCCCAAAATCTTTCCTTTTTGAGACCTAAAAATAGTCATTGCATGCAATCACCAAACACCCTCGTATAATATATATATATATATATATTATATATATATATATATATATATACTGTAAACGTTACTCAAATCTATTTTTTAATGTTAGAATGTTTTTTTTTTTTTTTTTTAATAATTATAATAGTAATATTGCCATTCTTTTCAATTAATCTCAAAGAGGATCTATTTAACCTATTCCAAAAAATTGTATTAACATTTAATAATAATAAAATCTCATAAGAATGGGTTGAAACAAAGAAAAATAACTAGAGTTTTCTGCCTTTATAAATCATTTTTTCTTTATTTTTTCTTTTTTTTTCTTTTTTTTTTTGCTTAGAATGCCATTTATCAAAGTTCATCTCATTTGTGGTGAAGAGAAATTAGGGAAATGTACAGATTTTGTATATAAGAGTTCGATGCAATTAGATGCAGAGCTTGTCATTATACAAGTTAGATCGGGGATCCGATATATATATATATATATATATATATATATATATATATATATATATATATATATATATATATATATATATATATATATATATATATATATATATATATATACATACAGTGTATATATATATACTGTATATATAGAGAGTGTTTCAAGTCGACCCTAGAAATATGGAAAAGAAATACTTCATATTAGTTATGGAATTACTATGACAAACTTAAAAATACCAAATACCAAATACAAACTACAAATTCCGGAATTTGTAGTTTGCATTTGGTATTTGAAGTTTGTCATAGTAATTCCGTAACTAATATGAAGTGTTTCTTTTCCATATTTCTAGGGTCGACCTGAAACACCCTGTATATTGTATATAGTTGGTAGGTTGCGTATATTTATATGTAAAATTGCACTTTCTTCATAATTTAAATATACTGATAAGTGATAACCTATGTTAAATCTATTTTTTAGTTTTCAATCTGCCGAAAAATGTTATTAGATTTGCTTAGTTCTTTGGTTGTAACATTTAGCTAAATATATTTCTATCCTCTATTCTGTAAATTTTTCTTGTGAAGTACTTTCCAGTGTACTGACGTACAAATATTACATAAATTACATGATGTAATTTATGCCTGCCAATAAAGCTTATTATCATCATCAACATCATCATTCGCATTATACAAATTCTTAAGAACCAACTTAAATAAAAATAGATATCATATAAACATACAATTAACTTTTGTGTGTTCTGCGTAAAAATTATTGTAATAATTGTAATATTATTTTTATCAATAAAGAGATATCTATCTATCTATACGTCTATTTATCTCCCTATATATCTATAATATATATTTTTCTGTTTCTGTTCCTATACTTTTTGAAGTATTATTACTATTATTATTATTATTATACATGCATACATATATTTTTTCTCATACTTTCATGCAATAACTCTCTCTCTCTCTCTCTCTCTCTCTCTCTCTCTCTCTCTCTCTCTCTCTCTCTCTCTCTTCTCTCGAAGGAGGAGGAGGAAGGAGGAAGACACCGTTTTGATTGGGGACTCGCAGATCAGGGGCCAGGAGAAGTACTTTGCTTCAGCAAACCGGGATGGGAGGAAGGTAAGGTGCTTACCTGGGCGGGGAACGGCGCACTTAAGGAAGGAGGTAGAGAAGGTGCGCGTGGCTAGTCGGAGGACTGCGATCGTTGTCCACGCTGGTGGCAATGACCTGTTCCTCAAAGGCGGTGGGGTAGGTCTTACAGAAGGGATCATCACCGAGATCATGTCTCTTGCGGATGATCTAAAACTGAAGACAGACAGGGGAATGTTAATGGGTATTTTACCGCGAATGAATGTCAGTGACCACGCGCTCAGTAAGGTCATTGGCATCAACGAGAGGGTACAAGACTTGTGCGTTCCGCTGGGCGTGAAGTTTATTGACCCCTTCGATGCATTTTCGGGTAGGTGGGACCTTTACCAGAGGGATGGTGTCCACCTCAATAACAAGGGTAAAGGTGTGCTAGGCGCGCTGCTCGACCGGCACCTATACAGAATGGTGAGGTCGAGTCCGGGAGAGATGATGGGCCCCCACCGGGGAGAGATGAGGATGAGCCGGTGGCGGACATACCTTCACTGAAGGGTGCGTCGAAGTACAGGTGGGTGACCCTCCTCCTACGTTGGAGGGGGCTCAGTCTCCTGCGGAAGTTGCCCCCTCGTTAGTGAGGGGCTCTTCAACTCCCGACAGCCCTGGCTGTTCGGGAAACGGGTCGTGCTAGGGGGCGGTCAGAATAGGGAAGGCTCCCTCCGTGCAATGCTTTTTAATGCTAGGTCAATTAGGAACAAGTTTTGCGAGCTACGGGCGCTCTTAGCATCAGAATACCAGGATATCGTTGCTATCACCGAGTCCTGGATTCATACTGATCGTAGGGACTACGTTGGGGAGTTCGAAATTCCCGGGTATAGAATGTTTCGCAAAGACCGCACCCGTGGGGAGGGGGGTGGGGTACTAATATACGTCAGAGACACGTTGAGTCCGGTTGACTGCCAGTTCCGGTCGGAACGGGAGCTGCTTGGCGTCGATCTGAACGTGGGAGGGACGAACTATAGGTTAATCTTGGTGTACAGACCTCCGCATCTCCTCCTCGAGGAGGATACAGCCCTGTACACCGAACTCAGTAGCCTGCTAGGGGATAGGGTGTGTGTAGTTTTAGGAGACTTCAACTGTCGCGGCATAAAGTGGGAAAAGGACTGCCGATGCTGAAGGGAGGAGGCTAGTTGACTTTGCTGATGAGAACTTCCTCACTCAGTGGGTCAACGAGCCTACACGAGGCGAAAGCGTTCTAGACTTAGTATTCACGACCGAAGACAACCTCGTCACTGGCCTCACCGTTGACGAATCGTTGGGCGGGAGTGATCACGGTCTTATTAGGTTCCGTGTGTGCGTCCCTCGGGTGAAGCGTAGTAACTCGAGAGGCAGTAAGCTCGATCTCCGGCGGGCGAACTTTGTTAGCCTCAGGGATAGCGTAGGAGATGGGGTTAGAGGTTGGCGGCGATGTTGAGGGAGTGTGGAGTGCATTCCGGGATGAGTTTATGGTGCTGCAGTCTGCTGCCATACCCTCAAAACCGGTCACCCCTGCTTCAACGCAGCCTAAGTGGTTCAATCGTGGCATCGCTTCGGCTATCCGAAATAGGAAAGTAGCGTATAGGAGGGCGAAGGCCAATCGTTCCCACGAGAACACTGAAGCGTATGTCCGCCTGTGTAGGGAAGTGAAGGCGAAGGTTAGGCTAGCGAAACGTAACGAAGAACTACGGGTGGCAAGCCTCTGCAAGGGGAACCCTAAGGAGTTCTTCAGTTATGTTAATAGTAGAAAGCCCATTAGAAGCATGATAGGTCCTTTAAAGGACGGAAGCGGCGTTCTGCGGACCTCCGACGCGGACATCGCTAATGTGCTTAATGAGTACTTTGCGGGAGTGTTCACCAGGGAGGATACCCGCGTCATCCCCGAGCCAGCTGTGAGGCACGAAGGTGCTGGCCTGGATAGTGTTAGATGTACCGCGACAGTCGTTGCTCATAGAATAGACAAACTGAGCGCGTTTAAGGCTCCTGGGCCAGACCAGTTTCTCCCCAGTGTTTTGCGAGAAGTGCGCGACCAGGTGGCTCCCCACCTGGCTACAGTCTTCAACAAATCGTTGGTGATGGGCCAGGTGCCTGGTGACTGGAGGGAGGCCAACGTGACCCCTATCTTTAAGAAAGGGGATCACGAAAGTCCAGGGAACTATCGTCCTATTAGTCTCACTTCAGTTGTAGGTAAATTATTAGAAAGGATAATAGCTGATAGAATCGTTGACCATTTGGATTCCTACAAGCTGCTTGGGGACTCCCAACATGGGTTTAGACGGCATAGGTCGTGTCTCACCAACTTGCTCGAGTTTTTCCACGTCATGTTGAGTGAGTACGATAAGAGTAGGGCGATTGATATACTTTATCTCGACTTTCAGAAAGCCTTTGATAAGGTACCTCACCGCCGGCTAATGGCGAAAGTGCGCGCGCTGGGTATCGGTGGGGAAATAGGTAGGTGGATTGAAAACTGGCTGAGGAATAGGCGGCAGAGGGTGGTAATTAAAGGGGCTAGTTCGGGTTGGGCCTCGGTCACTAGTGGGGTTCCTCAGGGTTCCGTTTTGGGGCCACTGTTGTTTACCATTTACATAAATGATATCGACGGTGGCATCGTCAGTCGGATCGCCAAATTCGCTGATGACACCAAGCTTGGGGCCAATGTTGGGACGCCCGAAGCGATCGAGGAACTGCGTGCGGACCTAGGTAGGATAGGAGAGTGGTCCGAAAAATGGCAAATGCCGTTTAACTTGGGTAAATGCAAAGTGATGCACATTGGCTACGCCAATCCCAAGTCGGACTACTCGATGTTGGGCAGTAATATCGAGGTGACTGATTTAGAAAAGGACTTGGGTGTGCTAATTAGCAGCGACCTTAAGTTTACGAAACAGTGTGTAGAGGTGGAAAAGAAAGCCCAGAAACTATTGGGTTATATCAGGAGGCAATTTCAGTTTCGGAACAAGGAGATTGTGCTCTCACTGTACAATTCCCTTGTTCGGCCGTACCTGGAGTATGCTGTGCAGTTCTGGTCGCCCACCCTCAGGAAAGATATTGAGAGGCTGGAGCGAGTGCAGGCGAGGGCCACAAAGTTAATCCCTTCCGTTAGGCATATGGGCTACAATCGACGGTTACGCGCCCTGAACTTGTTTTCGCTTGAAACTCGGAGGCTGCGCGGTCAACTGATCGAGGTTTTCAAGCTCTTACGAGGGTTCAACGATGTCGATTTTAGAAGTATGTTTAGTTTAAATGATAACCCAACTCGCAACAATGGTTGGAAGTTGGATTTGAAACGGTTTAGGACTAGTGTGTGTGGGAATTACGTTACGTATAAGATCTGTGACACATGGAACAGGTTACCTTCGGAAGTTGTGAACAGTTCCTCTGTGGATCAGTTCAAGAAAAGGTTAGACGAAATCTTGCACACTATTTGAGTGTGTAAAGACATTTAGGACCTCAGTCTGCGGAAATTTCTTTTCCTATAAAATAGTTAATATCTGGAACCAACTTCCCTCAGAGGTTTTTCCAGTCAAAGTGTAAATCTGTTTAAAAATAGGCTAGACAAAGTACTGAACACACTCATAGTTTAAGATTAAAACCTCAGAAAACTCTGCAGGAGTTCGCTTGCTCGGTGTCTCTGTGAGCAAGCTAAATATAGAGCTATTTATATATTCTCCACTTTCCTGTAAAATTTCCTTGGCTACTTTTCCAGGGTCAAGGTATTTTCTTCAACCTTTTTCCGTACCTGCCTCTGGCAGGGAGGGAGCGGAGGGTGGGGAGAGAGCCTTCTACTTTTCTATCCAGTTTTCTACTACTGCTAGGATAGTTGAAAGAAAAATAAACTTTTACAAATTTTCCCTGGCACCCGTTGCCATTGGTACCTCCTCGGTATGGGCCGCAAGGCCTTTTGAGGTACTTCTTTTCCTTGTAACTCCTTGTAACTCTCTCTCTCTCTCTCTCTCTCTCTCTCTCTCTCTCTCTACGCACACACAGTATTCTTGAAAAGCAAAAATAATTACTTTGCAACATAAAAATCTGGAATAGAAAATGTATTATATCTATTAATCAGTATGTAAATTTATAATCTAAAATCTATAAATACTGATTCATATTTTAAACACTTTCTTAAAATCTAAGTTTTGCTTGAAATTCATTTAGATTTTGCATGTAATAAACGCGAAACAAAGTATTAAAATTTTTACGATCTCAGTTTGAAAAAGGTGAATTATCAAATATTATTAGAAAAATGAATAGATTTAAAAAAAAAAATATTTCCCTATAAAAAGGATTATTTTATCAGTAAAGGTTTCTTTTTTTAGGTAAAAAAGACAAAAAAAAATTCATTTTAGATCGAAAATGAGAGGTATAAAATAAGTTTTAGGACTTATTTAGATACAAATCATTGAATGAAATAGTTTCGGGTAAAAAAGTTCACCTAAAAAAAATCGAAAAAGCATTACAAATATTGCCAATTGGTAGTGTGTGTGTGTGTGTGTGTGTGTGTGTGTGTGTGTGAGTAGGGGGGGGAGTATTTTATTATTCTTGGTGAGTTGACTGATAAAATTCCAAAACAACTCCCGAAAGTTACTGTAATGTGATTTTTATTTTACCTTTCAAAAATTTTGTTTCTTGGTGAACTTTTACTAAAAAAAATGTACTTTTTTTCAACTTCTCTTTTCCCCCAACTATGAAATTGGGCGTTGATACCGTACATACTCTTTGGCATTTCCTTGAACCACGCGATAATCCTCGCCCTAAATGCATAAAAAAAAAATGGGAATGATGGGCTGTTAAATATACTTTAGCGCTGTCCAAAACATTCCCTAATCAGTAACCACCGAGGAAACGCGATGAACTATAACGAAGAGATGATAAACACTATCGTCTCGTTAAACTGCGTGAACAATTTCACTGGAAATGGGGTTTACATTCAGAGAATGACTTCGCATTGCTCTTTATGACATTAATGAGTATTAGCTTCTCATAACTATAGAAAGTTAATGTTCCTTAAAATTAAGATTTCTGCCGTTAGAAAAATAATAACAATACAGTTTCCTTATTTGTTTGAAGTCTTGTTGAAAATGTAGTGAATTGTTCGACTGGAAGTGATTTCGTACCTGATAAAGTCAATGAAATGTTATGGGTTCAAGTAACCATGCAGTTTTCGACTACTTTTCAATGAAATCAGTTTTAATATGCATTGTAATAATCATTTGGTATATATTTGGTGTGTGTGTATATATATACACACACACACACACACACACACACACACACACACACGTGTGTGTGTGTGTGTGTGTGTGTAACTGTACTCGAAAAAATTCTTTCATTTATCAGGGAACGTGAACATTTTCCCAAAAATTATGTCGAAAACAGAAATGGCTGTGAATGGAAGCAATTTTACTGAGGTTAAAACAAGCAGAAAATAACCTTCTCCAATTAGGCGCACGTTCGATGCATACAAAACACCTTCACATCTCATCTATTCCTCTTATGCATGGTAATTATTTCCTTTTGAAAGGCTTAAATGGTATCTGGATTCCATAACAGACATCAAGGCAATAATTAAAACGTCAGTAAGAGCATGGCAGAACAAATTAGTGTTTCTTAACACTCAATAGAAGTTGGTAGATAGGTTCTGCCATGGAGAATTGTTTTAAATATAACCTAATTTAGAGTTGTTAAATATATTTACTGTATAATGTTTTCAAAGATTTTATAATATAAGATATTTTTAGTATTGCGAAATATATATATATATATATATATATATATATAATATATATATATATATATTCTTTTTTACTCAAATCTCATATGATTAAAAAGTAACCATTAATCATATTTAAATAATGGCATAACAAGGTTACAAAAAATTTGATGTACTCAGGCAACTATGATACGAATCACTTTTACTATCATTTAGGAGATAAAGTTTCTAAAATTACAATCAGTATGACGTCTATAACTTTCTAACCCCCTTACTCGTCTTCAGATCCAGTTTTGGACCCCTAAAACTAAATTTTCTCTAGTGTAGCAACATAAATGAAATGTTTCCCATAAATAATTCAAAACAGTATTTTCATCAAGGATACATCTTGCATATGACAACATTAAGAGTTACACGGGATTTGGAGAGAAAAATATTTATTTGCAACTACCAAAGATTAAGGATAAGCGATGCATGAGGCGAACTGACTTGCTGTATATATTAACAGAAAATTAAGCATGATCAGACCAATTACTACATGGTTAAATTTGGTGGAATTAACTATTTAGATTGGTTGTCAATCACGTATATGGTTGTCGCCATCAATTATTTTTCATTTACGTATAGTACTGTATATAAAATATATTGAAAGTGAGGATATCATTTTGCCTACTTCCACTGTTTTTTTTATACATTATTCCAAGTTAAATACGAATACTATCGTGGACTGTTTACCGAAATGGTATTTAAACATTATATACTGTACAGAGGGTTGACTAAAGTAAATGGACACCTTCGTTTTTTTCTAGTTTTTTATTTGATTAATAAAAGTCAATAAATGATAACGGATTTATTAAATCAATATATTTAGATTTATGTAAAGTTGACACACGTTATGGCATTCCATTGATGAGCTTTGACAATTGTTTTCGAGGACAATCATCGTGGTGTCTATTTACGTTTCTCAACCCTCTTTTTATATATGTATAAAACCTTGGTTTTGCCTGCGCCCGAATTGTTCATTCTGACGAAGGTCAAGCTTATCACTCCACCTTAGGTCTACAGTTTAACGTGGAATCCGTACCACGCCCCACCAGCAACCCAGACTCAACCACTAGGCTACCCATGGTACCTATTTATCTACCAACCAATTTTTTTTTGTGTGTGTGTGTGGAAGGATGAACAGCTGGGTTTTCCTGCGTGCCGACTGCGCCAACGGATCTCGATCCCGGGACTGATGGATTTGTAGTTAGTGGTGCTAACCATTACACCACGGAGGCGCTTAAATGATTGTTTAGTTACAGCCACCATATGTATGGTTATACCTATTCATCTAACCAACCATTCGAAATGCTTAATTCAACAGTGTGATGATTTCACCAATAATGTTTATTTTTCAGGTTATAATCAAATTAATCATTTGGATTGGATGATGTGACCAACTATTTTTCTCTGTAACATGTAAAAAAAAAGTAAATTTGTTATGAAAGTGAAAATATAAGAAAACCTGGACATTACAGCACTCGTAAATAAAAATATACTTTCACAAATATATTTATATTTATAAAACTATAAATATAAGTATACATGTATTAATATAATAAGTATTTGCTTCTTGTTTTAAACCGAGTCAAAAGATATTTCTATCGTGATTTAAATAATTGTATATCAAGTTTATATAAAAAATAAACAGGTAATAATGATAATGACTGTACTTATCAAAATAATATACAGAGCGGATTTGCGCATTCCTTTTGAGGTACATTTCATATTTCAAACATGATAAAACGCAATTTTGAAACTCAAAAAAAGAATCCACACCACCGTATTAAATTTCGCAACAAAGGTGTATAATATCTTATTTATGATCGAATCTCTTATTATTATAAATTTTATTTCGTAACTCGTATTTATATAATACGAAACTGTGCCTATATAGTCATAATAATAAATACTAATTATACACTACGAGAAATTGCTCATAGAAAGTGCGTCACTTCATTAAAGTAGAGTTATGTTGCCAATGGTCGCGCATCGGTCCTAATGTCGCGCATTTGACTTAAAAAGATTCCTCACAAAATATGTTACAATGAAGGAAATAAAACTCGATGTCAAACATTACTTCCAGTAACGTCACTGTAACAGTATTTTGTGGTTTTTTTTTTAAGTTAAATGCGCGACATTAAGATCGCGACCATTGGCAACTTTATCCAAATCGATCATACTATGCTGTAGGGGACATCGTCTCCATAAATGAACATTGAATGAAGATTACAGCTATTAGAACGCCTTTGCTAAAAGGTTGTATCTTTATTGAATGTACTCCAGTAACACAATTCACAATTAAACAAAAACCAAAAAAGAAGGTATCATTCAGTCGTATGTGTCACTACCCTATAATTTTAGTTACTAATGGTACCAATATTAAGAATAATTATAATAGTTATGCTAGTAATAGTAGAAGATAAGTTAATAATGGTAATGTGGATGATGATAATAATAATAATAATGGTAATGTGGATGATGATAATAATAATAATAATAATAATCAGTCAGAATAGCAAAAAATTGGCTCAGCGATCAGGTCAGCTAATGAAGTTCATTGTTCTAACTTCTGTATTATTATTATTATTATTACCAGCATCATCGAGATTCGAACCCCCGACCTCGGTGTCTTCACTTCGCTTATAGGGAAACGGTGATACCCACTGAGCTACGGACGCTGGGTGGTGGTGTGGATAATGAAATAGCAAATTTGAATGATCTCCCTCTAGAGCCAGGATGGCGCGTTGAATTAAAAACCAACGACTTCTGATACTTCGCTATGAGGGTTCGACCCCCACTAGCTCCAAGTTTGCCATTCAATTCTTTTTCAAGTTTTCTAACGTAATGTAAAAGAATATTCCTACGTGTGTATGTACTAGGGGCACTCAATATATTTTGCCCCACAGTTTTTTCTTAGCTAAATAATAGGCCATGGGGCTGAAATGTCTTTTGGGCCGTAAGTTTGGACTTTCTGCGCTTCACATAACGGATTTTTCCAGTTTCAACCTCCCCTCCTTGTATAAAACCGCTTTTAAACACCCTTGTATAGAACCAATGGTTAACGCAGTTTCGAAAATGGCGTCTGACAGTGATGTGCATCGTAAACAGAGACCTGTTGTCGAGTTCTTAACCGCAGAGAAGGAAATAGTTGGAAATATTCACAAACGCTTACAAAACGTTTACGGAGATGCTGTTGTTGATCGAAGCACAGATGGACGCTGGTCTAAACGTGTGAGATCATCGGAGATAGGGAAAGGCCAACCTCGATGATGAGCCACGCAGCGGTCGCCTGGCATCGGCTGTGACATCTCACACTGTGCAACGTGCTAACAGCATCATTCGATCAAATCGGCGCGTCACATACAAGGAGCTATTACTGGAGCTAGGAATTAATGAAGGAAGTGTGAATACGATAATTCAGCAACAGGGATACTCAAAAGTGTGTTCACGGTTTGTTCCTCGCCAACTGACTGAAGATCACAAAGCCCAAAGAAAAGAAATTGCTTCTGAGTCGTTGGTTCGATACGAGACAGAAGGGGATGACTTCCTTTCACGAATTGTGACTGGGGATGAGACTTGGGTACACCACTTTGAATCTGAAACAAAATGCCAATCCATGCAGTGGCATCACGCAGACTCCCCACGCAAGAAAAAGGTCATAATGGTTCCCTCTGCAGGAAAGGTTATGGCCACTATCTTCTGGGACATGAAAGGGGTGATTCTGATGGACATTATAAAGAAAGGACAAACAATCAACTCAGAGGCATATATTGCTATCCTACAGAGACTCCAGAGACGTATAAAGCGAGTTCAACCGGAGAGAAAACTGGAAGACGTCCTTCTTTTGCACGATAATGCAAGGCCACACAACAGTTTGCAAACAAGAGAGGCCATCACAAAAATGCGCTTGACTGTGTTACCCCACCCTCCATACAGCCCGGATCTGGCACCTTCAGACTTCCATTTGTTTGGGCCAATGAAGGATGCTATTCGTGGAAGAAAGTTTCAGAGTGACGATGGGGTTGTTGAGGAGGTTAAGAGGTGGCTCGAGCAGAACCCAGCGGACTTTTACCAGTAAGGAATAAAGGCCCTTGTTTCGAGGTGGAAGAAAGCCGTAGAAAAGGATGGAGACTATGCGAAAAAATAAAAATTTGTAAAAAAGGTATGTAACTACTTGTGTACAAAATTTCTGGAACTTACAAGGAAACTTGGAGAGAAAAAAAAAAGGTGGGGCAAAATATATTGAGTGGCCCTCGTAGTTTTATTTAAATAAAAATAACGTTAATTTAAATATAAACGGCTTAATAAATCTCCCTTAACTCGTCAAGACATTCTCTATCATTCAACTCTGGAGTAAAATTTGATAGGTTATTTCAAAGTGTAGATTACTCTCATCTCTCATCTCATGAATTACGAAATGACGATTATATATATATATTACTGATATTAAAAGATATTTCAGGTGGAATTACAATTTGAAGCAAGCTCAAATCTTATTAATAACAAAAATATCATTGAGAAATTTTACTGTGTAACATCCCTATTGTGTAATTAGAAAATATTTGTTAAGATATCTTGATACTCGCTACCTCGAATTTTTATTTAATAGTCGATATTGCAGACCTAGAATTAATATTATTAACGTTCTAAAAATAAAAATTATATGCCATTATTATTATTATTATTCTTTATAACTATATCAAACTTTTCAAAAAATGAGTCACATTATAGTCGATTTGGACGGGCTAACAATATTCTCTGGATGTGACATTTTATCCACCAGATTTCAGGGTTACATTAAGTTAGATTATATTAACATATGTTTGGTTAGGTTAGGTTACATTAGGTTAGATAAAGTTAGTGTATAGAGTATCGATTGAATATCCCGTTAACGAGATGTCTGTTGGAGCGATTTGGACTCCTTTATCGCTTATATTACAGTACATATTAAATTATTTTACTTAAATTACAAATAAACTGAAACCTGTTTTCTTTTCACTTTTTCGAAGAGTCTAGAAAAGCCGAAAGTACTCGTAAGTATGGGTTAAAACGTGTGTCATAAATTTTGGTGTTTTGTCTGTAAACACATTCTCTCAAAAATTCAAATCTCCAATTTGAGATCATTGAAATCTATGTACAGAAAATATATTTAGAAATTTCTATGCATGAAAAATTCTGAAAAGAAAATAATACAGTCACACAGAGAGAGAGAGAGAGAGAGAGAGAGAGAGAGAGAGAGAGAGAGAGAGAGAAATTATATATATTTTTATATATATATATATATGTGTGTGTGTGTGTGTGTGTGTGTGTGTTTAAAATTCACACTATTTAAAAGTATTTAAGCTCATTCAAAACAGTCGTAGAAAAACTGTTACAATAAACACTGATCACTCTTAAGTAAGATTAATTTTACTAGTTTATTTAGTAATTTTGTTTACTACAGTTAAATACTACTACAGTAATATACTGTAGAATACAGTCATACTACTAAAAATAATCGTTTCATCGACTGATAATATGTCTGACTGTGATTTTCCATGGTTACCATTATAATCATTTTAAAATAGTCTGCCATTTACTGGCTAAATTGAAAAAGTTAAATTAACTTGTTAAATATGAAATACCAAACCACAGAAATAAAATTTACACTAAATTAGCCGAAGCTCTGAAACTACTTATAGAAATTTATAAACTTTGACTCAGTCAGGAAGGTCAGAAACTAGCATGGAGCTCAGACCAGACTAATACGATCCTTTGCGTTAACTTCTGGATTATTATTAACCAGTATCATCAGCGGGAGGCGAACCCTCGACCTCAGTGTCTTTACTTCGTTTAAAGGGAAACGGACACTGGTTAAAATTTGACTACGTTTGATAAACTCTACGACTTGTATTATATTATTTATATTTGTTAAAAATAAATCTTTCAGTATAAAGTCTTCAGCATTCAGCATCCATGCCTTATAACTGCCGTATCTTCTCATTCACAAACTTCATCTTTATATTTGGGTGTACATGGTGGGCAAAAAGTCTGGGCATGCCCTCAAAATAAGATATACACGAAAGAAAGAATTGTTTGCATATTGACATTTTTAACATTTCATTTCATTTTTAATTTTACCAAAAATTACTAAAATGGGAAAACTTAGATACGTAAATATGAGATCTGTAAAAATTAGATAGGCCCCTATTTAAATATTTTGAGGAGGGGTACCCAGACTTTTTGCCCACCCTGTACAATTCCATGGAACGGGAGCGTTGCCTAATTTGACGACTGGGGAAATGAAAAAAAAAAATTCTCGACACATACAAAGCTTAGCGTAACCGAACCGGGAACAGGGGGGGATTGGTGTCTGTAAAGTATAGAGAACTTTGTGCCAGCAAATTGAGTAAACTTCGTTTGGAACCGCAACTGAAACGTGTCGTAAAAACATCCATGAAGACATAAAAGAAAAAGTAACAAAATTTTGTAAGAAAAAGTGAGAAGTCCTTAAATTTTGGATATCCTTTCACATCAAGATTATAACCAAATTTTCTAACGACTGTAAACTGATATTTCTAGAATTCTTCGCATTATGATAATTAAAAATCTCTTCGTTCTGTCAAACCTTAATTAGATTCCAGTCAGGAAACCTCATCTAATAAAACTCCAAATGTACTTTTCAGATTTAGATTTACAAATTTAGATTTATATTAAAATAATTATTCAAGACAAAATAATTTCAAAATTTTTATTTTAACGTGTTAGAGCGATGGGACGCATTAGTTGGCCTGAGCGCTGTGCCAGTTTTTGGCCCTCCTGAATGATTATTATCACAGTACATATATATATATATATATATATATATATATTATATAGTGTCGGGCTTCTGGCATTTTCAGCCTGCAGGGAAATCTTGAGTGTATCAGCGAGCAGACGCTCATCGCTCAATGACTCTTGACTCCATTACCCAAAGCAGAGTCACCACTCCCCCTTTTCCTTTCACGTCATTGTTATGATTAGCTATGAAAATAGTCCCGGTCCGAGTTGCATCATTATAATATTGTAGTTTTTAAGAATATTACTTAACCAAAGTAATAATTTTATAAAAATAAATGTTATACTTTGAATTTATATAATAAAAACTGCTTGATTCACCTCATTCAAACAGGGTTTTTTTTTGGTTTTTTTGCAAAGAAAACATCTAATCCCGTTTTTACATCTTTTTTAATGTTGCTCAAGAGTAATTTTATTTTAAAATATAAACCTAAAAGTTATCAAATAAGTTTAAAAACTTTTGACGTACAATCCTGTTTATGTTGATGTGATTCACCACTGGATTGACCACCTCGATCACCCGAGTTATCCCCTTTGGACTTTTATCGATAGCGTTATATTAAAACATTTGGGTATCATGACAAAGCCAGGTATCTGGCAGAACTCCGTCAAAGAATCGGGGGTTATTGGATCTATTCCACAAGAGCATCTTGCTAATACTCTAACGAAGCTTGAGCATCGAATACACACTGTAGCAACGAATGATGGTCATCATGTGAAGTGTTCTAAATCTGAACGGTTTGGAAATGGAAATAACAATATACAGGGTGGGCGGAAAGTAGCTCCCTATTTTGGATTGGTAAAAAAATACGTATATTATCCATTTATTTCAGAAGAAATAATATGAAAAGGTAGGCATACATGGTAGGTTTTCTCTAAAATTCAATGTGGGCTCCAACTCTTTCCACCAGCTTCTGGAGCCGCCCAGGAATGGCGTCCACTGACTTTAGCAGGAACTCCGACGGGATGGAGGACATGACTTCCCGAATTCGGTCCTCCAGTTCTTCCAATGTCCTCGGTTTGGTGCGGTAGACTTCTTCCTTTACCCACCCCCAAAGAAAGAAGTCGCACGGTTACCGCTGAAAAACGGCAGAATCGGTTCAGTGTAACGGTGTGGTGAGGTATGACCTCAGATCAGGTTGTGGGCCCGTTCCTTCTGCGCAACACCATGAATGCTGAGCGGTACCTTGCTATGTTGCGAAACGAGGTCTGGCCGGTTGTCAGCACATGGGAGAACATCGACGATCTGATATTTATGCAAGATGGCGCCCCTCCGCACTTCTTGTCCGTGAGTGGCTGGATGCCCACTTCCCTAAGCGTTGGATGGGTCGTCGTGGTCCACATCAATGGCCAGCCAGGAGCCCCGACTTGACACCGTGCGACTTCTTTCTTTGGGGGTGGGTAAAGGAAGAAGTCTATCGCACCAAACCGAGGACATTGGAAGAACTGGAGGACCGAATTCGGGAAGTCATGTCCTCCATCCCGCCGGAGTTCCTGCTAAAGTCAGTGGACGCCATTCCTGGGCGGCTCCAGAAGCTGGTGGAAAGAGTTGGAGCCCACATTGAATTTTAGAGAAAACCTACCATGTATGCCTACCTTTTCATATTATTTCTTCTGAAATAAATGGATAATATACGTATTTTTTTACCAATCCAAAATAGGGAGCTACTTTCCACCCACCCTGTATACTGTACTGTATAGATCAGTGGTTCCCAACCTTTTCACCACAAAGGACCCCTTTTATTTTTATTTTTTTCCCACGGACCCCATGTTTTTGAAAGATTCCGTCTACAAACAAACTGTTTTTATTAACTAATAATTAACTCGTTTTCTCATTTTTCACTATCAAATAAAGGACATATAAGAGAGTATGCAATTAAAATACAGCCTATTAAATAAAGTATTAATAATTCCAGCCAAGAGCAAGGAAACTTGAAATTTTAGCCGTGGGTAAATGTACGATTTTCATTGGAGCCTCTCGAAATATTGAAAGCTCACGAACCCCCAGTACTACCTTCGCGGACCCCCATGGGTCCGGGGACCCCAGGTTGGGAACCACTGGTATAGATATTAATTAATAAGAAAAATGTGACTAATTTTTTTAAGCATTTTTTGAGACACCCTTATCTTATACTAATAAAATAAATAGGTACTTTGCTAATAGAAAAAAGCAAAGTAGGCTACTGCAATTGTTGTTGCATATTGTGTGTTTGTACAGTACAATGTGTAATTAGTTCCTCTACAAACATTTTTTAATTGAATATCACTAACTACGTTAATACAGCCTATCATGGTATGCTTGGGATTTGGAATTTGGCATATTTTCCTGTCCTTGATTGCTACTAACTATTAAAAAGAAGAGTTGAAAATACCGTATTAGATATCCTTACAGGCGGTGTTGCTCAGGGGGTAGGAGGTCCCGTGCTTTGCAAAAAAATCATCCTACATGGAAAATCGGTTTATTTTTTCAACAAAAATCACAAATTATGTGAAATAAGATAGACTATATTTTTTAAATGAAAAAAAATCGTTTAATGTTAGTTTTACAGTCGAAATTATTTTCTATTTGTTGTGATCTTAAATGTTAATCTATGTTTTTCAGTGAGATACCCGTGCCTGCTTTGTATTTATTAATCTTCTTGTATCATTTTGAATAGACTAAACACAGAGTAACGCAGACAGTCAGTTTTATTGCCTTTTTTTAATTGCAGCCATTGATGCGAAGCCCATTTCGCCTAAGTATGAGGTTGCAAATAGAATTAAAACTTTCTGTGAGTCGGACACTAATTCTAGATACTCGCTTTTCCATATTATCCAAAACGTACACAAGTCTTCTGACGGGAATGACAACTGTAGGGGCTTGTCAGAAGAACGTTCAGTCAATTTATTGGGTATGACCGTATGTTTCCTGCAAGTTCGGCAGACACTTCACCTCTTACCAAGCTTTCTATCGTCAGGTGGGAAATACTGTAGTTCGGGAGCTGTTTTTATAATTTACGTATGTGCTGCATCATCATTTAGGGAGGTAAGATCGCGAAATTTTTAGTGAAAGTGGATTTACCAACATAAAAAAATGTTGAGAAACACCGCTGCATGGCTTAGTCTTAACATTAATTAATATAAAATCTTGCACGCATGTTATATACTTTTCTTTATTTTAATAGCATTTAACAATTATTTTATTGTCTGCATAATTATCTATAATTTTGGTTTGAAATATAAAACAAGCTGAAAAATATATTAAGCTTATTCGATTGCCTGTAGGACGATGTTTGAAAGAAATATTTATATGTTTTAAATATATGTTTTTACAAAATATGAAAAGTAATCTATTGAAACTATATACTTAGTTTCTATGTAAGCGGATATATGTATATACAGTATATACACACACATATATATATATATACAGGGCGTCCCAAAAAAATGTATACACACTTTAACAGCTGATAGCTCAATTGATGTTTCTTTCTTTCTAAGTTAAACCCATTAGAATTAATAATGGCAGTCAGACTAAGCTTTGAACAAAGGAAATTCATTCTAAAATGCTACTGGAAGTGTGAAAACGCAGTTGAAGTGCAAAGACAGTTTAGGAGGGAGTTTCAAACAGATCCACCAACGCGACTTACCATCACTCGAATTAGAGATAAGTTTGAAGCTGATGGAACTGTTCAGAATGTCCACAAGAAGCGTTCCGGAAGACCACGGACATCGACAAGCCCCACAAAGCAAGAAAGAGTACTGGAAACGTATCACCAAAGTCCAAGAAAATCTGTGCGGCAAGCGAGTCGTGAGGTAGGAATTTCAGAATCGTCTGTCCAACGCATTTTGAAGCGCTGTCAATGGAAAAGTTACATTCCAAGATTAGTCCATGCTATTAATGAAGATGATCCGGACCGAAGAGTGGAGTATTGCGAGTGGTACTTGGCACGATGTGGATGTGGATTGGACGAAGGGGTTTCGTAGAATACCCTCCGCGTTCACCAGACCTCACACCACTAGACTTTTTTTTATGGGGATACTTAAAAGACAAAGTCTACGCTATAAAACCTGCAACAGTCGCTGAATTGAAAGCAGCCATTGAACGAGAATGCACACAAATACCAAACGAAATGTTTCGTGATGTTTGCGATTCCATTGCTTCGCGTTATCAGCAGTGCCTGGACCAGAACGGACGTCAGTTTGAAAACAGGCGTTGACAAAACAATTAAATAATGTCTGTAGATTCTATTACATTTTGAAAATGAAATGTATTTTAATAAACACTGCCTTTATAAGTATTTAAAGTGTGTATACATTTTTTTGGGACGCCCTGTATATATATATATATATATATATATATATATATATATATTATGTGTGTGTGTGTGTGTACATATATATACATATATGGTGCCTCGGTGCTGCAGTGGTTAGCGTTCCTAAATACAAATCCATCGGCCCCAGAATCGAGCCCCCCGGTGACGCCAAGCGGCGCGCAAAAAAACTCAGCTGTTTATCCTTCCACACAATAAAAAAATTGGTTTGGTAGATAAATGGGTACCCTGAGTAGCCTAGTGGTTAAGATGTAGTGGGGCGTGGTTTGAATTCCACGTTAAACTGTAGGTCTAAGGTGGAGTGACAAGCTTGACCTTCGTCAGAATGAGCACTTTGGGCGGAAGCTAAACCAAGGATATATATATATATATGTAGCGGATCGACAAGAAATAGACCAACAAATAGACAGATCCTTTACTTCCACGCTATCATCAGAGAACTTTGAAAAAAACACGTGGGCAAGAGTCAAACAATGGAGCGTCTATTTCTTCCCAATGGGAGCGAACGAAAACCGTTAACAACTAAAAGACGCGTGGACAAAGCGTCTTAAGAATTGGCGTGAAGTCTACGTCACAGGCCTACGGTATAAAAGGAGCTTCCACTTATACTCACTCTCACTCACCCGTACGCTCACCATCGAACGTCCACCAACCGCTTTCCGGCCCCCTGGCCGGGGGCCACGGCCGCTACTTTCTTCAGGGCCTACAATTTGTCTTCACGTAAGATCTACAGACCACCTGCAGAAGCAATCCTTCGAGGCCCAACCGGAATCATTTCGGGCCTGCGGTTTGCCGGGTCGGCCTTCAAGTTTCTCCACCTTCCTCGAGAGATATATTCAGCATCCCAGGCCTACGCCTGCACCTCATAAGGCCAGCCTGCACCTCGAGAAGTAACATCACCTCAGGCTTCCGAACTAAACCTACATTCATCATCTCAAGAGGCTTAACGGACAACGACAACTAGAATCTGCGTAATAGGTTCGTCTTCAACCCGCCTTCAACAAAGTGTGTATTTACGCGTTCCAACTGACTCTCGTGAAAGAACGCAGTAGGCCTGTCATCCAATTCAAGTGTCATTTTTATACCGTTATTCCGCGTATCATCCGTCATTATGTTCAATTCATATATTTGTGTTAACTAAATGTTCTCTTGACGTAATCATTTAACATCACATAATGATCTTCTATATAAATGATATTTGTGTATTTGTCAAGCATTTCAATTCATTATTATTAGGCCACATCAATTATTCTATGCGCATCCATGCAATCATTTAGCCTACTTAATCAGTGTCATGTTTTTCCATTAAATGTACCAAACGCACGTGCTTTCTTTATATCATTAACTAGGCCCATTCAATGTTCCATATCGCATGCCATTTACATACCATTAATGAGTACATTATTACGTGTCAATTAAGCTATTAACATTTCATTTTATTAGCTAAGCCTATGCCATAAGCATAACGTAAAACTACCAATTAATTACTGTCAATTCTTTGTTATATCACAGTGAATAAAATAACGGATTTATTTTCATAATAAACTACAAAACCCATAAGGTGTCTTTTATAACCTTAACATTAATTTGCTTGGGCGTAAATTAAGCTGGTGACCCTCGCTGCCTTTTCGGTCACTTCCAATAGTATGGTGGATCTAATCAAATAACCACTTAATCCAATCGGTGATACTGTATAACAATATAAATTATTAACCCAGCCTTTCATTAATAAGCAATCAGTCAGTCATTGCATCAATTAATCATTGCATACAATTAAACCATTATCACCTTAAACGGTTAAAACTAGGTCCACTATATATATATATACAGGGGTTAGACAAAATAATATGAACACCCGCAGATTTCACCGGTTATCTTTATGGACTGCTCAGACACAAAGTAAACGGTCAAATGACTGGCAAACCTATTTAAATGCGTAACAGAGAGTGTATACGTCATGTTATAACCCTCACGTTGTTTTTACAGATCTGAGTGAATTATGAATTAGCAGTTATGAAAGACCTGTCAGACTTCCAAAGAGGGCAAATGTCGGAGCGCGGATAGCTGGTGCATCGGTGACGAAAACCGCTCAGATGTTCAATGTATCCAGAGGAACTGTCTCTATGGTCATGTCTGCATACCAAAACCATGGAAAGACAAGCACCGACAAATGCAATAGTGGACGCAAGAAGAAGCTGTGTGATCGAGACCGCCGGGTGCTAAAGCGCATTGTGACAAAGAACCATAAGATCACAGCTCCAAAAGTGACTGCAGAGCTTAACCAGCATCTTGCAAGCCCGGTATCGACCAGAACTGTACGTCGCGAGCTCCATGGAGCTGGATACCATGGGAGGGCTGCAATTGCCAAACCCTTCCTTTCGCACATCAACATTGAGCGGCGCAGAAAATGGTGTAATGACCATAAGAATTGGTCAATGGACCAGTGGAAGAATGTAGTCTACTCCGACGAATCCTCCTTTACGCTATTTCCATGTTCCGGTCGAGTTTACGTCTGGAGACAGCCTAAAGATGCTTATGACCCCGACTGCCTGACCCCAACCGTTAAGCATGGAGGCGGATCTGTGATGGTTTGGGCAGCAATATCGTGGAATACTCTTGGCCCAGCTGTAGTACTGCATGGTAGGGTTAACCAGGTCCATCCCATGGTCCAAACGCTGTTTCCCAATGGCGGCGCCGTCTCCCAGGATGATAATGCACCAATCCACACCGCTGGGGTCGTTAAAAACTGGTTTGAAGAGCATGTTAGTGAAGTAGAACGCTTGGATTGGCCTCCACAATCCCCGGATCTTAACATTATCGAGCATCTGTGGTGTCAGTTGGAGTAGCAGGTCAGAAGCCGATTCCCACCGCCGGCGTCTTTGGAGGAACTGGAGCAGGGTTTGCTCGAAGAATGGCTCAGGATTCCTCTAGCCACTGTCCAAAAGCTGTATGAATCAATTCCCCGACGCATTGCAGCTGTTATTGCCGCTAAAGGAGGACCAACTCCATATTAAGAATAAAAACCGCCATTTGTCAAGGTGTTCATATTATTTTGTCCAACCCCTGTATATATATATATAATAACTGTGTGTGTATATATATATATATATATATTTATTTATTTATTAGGGCCATGCGAATCACAATTTTTTTTCGAATCGAATCCCGAATCAAATCATCCCAAACAAATTGAATCGAATCAACTTTACACATATACTGTAGATTATAGATATACTGAATTAAGTTTCAAATTAAACAGAAAATGGTTATTTCATTTAGTGTTTCTACACACAATTAGTAATAAGTGTCGGAAATCGAAAAACTGGATTCGGGTCGATTCGACAAAAGAATCGAAACCAGACCCAAATGAGTGCGCAGTGAATCGAGAATTTCGATTCGGTCTGTTCCGACTTAGTTTAAACTGTCTGGCAATTATTAGTGGAGTAGCTTAGACCCTGATTTTTGAAGTAAGTGGACATTCTGGACAAAAGCACCAAACTTGGCTCAAATGTTGTTCAGGACCTTAGCTACCAATTTTTCCCCGGAACCAAGACGCACAACCCTATCTTGGCTGCCAGCTAGAAATCAACAAACTATTGTGAGGAGTAATTGTAAATAAATAGTCCCTAAACCTACATATTTCGATGCCAGGATTGCTATAAAATAATCAGAATTACCCTTAAATGTTTATTTAATGTAAAATATTTAATAATATAACTATATAATATGTGCTTTTCTGTTTTGCAGGTGATTTGTGAACATGGATTGGAGCAAATGCATGGTTTGTCAAGAGAGCAAAGGTGAGACTCTTAAATGTCCACTCAATGCTGTGAGTGGTAAAAAAACTGAAGCATATGCAACATTTATGGAGAATGTCAACGCATTCAAGAATCTTGGAAGACTACCAGTTCCTCTTCTTTTCAATGAAGAGGTGACTGTTGAAGATCTGGTTCAGAATAAAGCTGTGTGGCACAAGTCATGCCATTTTAAATTTAGTAAAGAAAAGCTTGAAAGGGCTACAAAAAAGAGAGAAAGGGCGGATGAAGGTGAAACCAGTTCATCTACGGGGAAGCGGGTTCAGCGGCATCCTATGGACAAAGCAACTTGTGTGTTTTGTCAACAAACACATGGGCATCTTCACGAATTCAGTACATTTGGCGCTGACGTCAATTTACGAATGATGGCTACAGAACTCAGTGACACAGAACTAATGTCTAGAATAGGAGGTGGTGATCGATCTCATGGCCATTGAAGCCAAGTATCATCTGCAATGCTTGACATTTTATCGGAACCGTTACCGCTCACTTTTGAGACAAAAACAGAGCAAGGAAGAAGGCTATGAAGAAAACTTGATGAAAGCAAAGGCAATAGTTGAGGTCGTTAATCATGTAGAAAATTGCGTGGAAGAAGGAATCTTTCAAATGAAGTTTTCTGTGCTATTTGATCTGTATCAAAAAGACTTCGGGACTTAGGTATTAATAAGGAAATGAACAGAGGACGATTCAGAGAGAAGATTCTGGAGTATTTCCCATATGCCCAGGAAGTGAGTGATGGCAAGAACAAAATCTTAGTTTTTCAGCAGGGAATTCAGGAAATGCTCAGAGAGACAAATAGACAGAATTTTGAAGGAGATACTATGATTCTTGCAAAAGCTGCTAGAATCATACGCAAGGAAATCGTCAACTTTACTGGATTCAAGTTTGCAGGTGCCTTTCCATCTGGTTGTCAACAGGAATCGGTACCTACAACCTTGAAAACCCTTATATCTATGATCACAAATGGTGCTGACGTGAAGGACCAAACACCAGAAGACTCCCTTGCAACTCTCACTGTCTCGCAACTTATCCTTTTTAATTTTAGGAACAAGCATACATCATCATCTAAGGTTCGCCATTCTTTAGAAAGAGAACCACCATTGCCTCTGTATCTTGGTCTGAAAATTCATACTGAAATTCGGTCAAAATCATTAATTACACAACTATATGAATTGGGTCTCAGTGTGAGTTATGACCGAATTCTTCAAGTCGAAAGCCAACTTCAGGACCTGAAGTCATCATCAATGGGGCCGACCGCACAATGCCAAGATGCGACCATGAGGAGGCAGACACTAGACTGTTCATTCATCTTCAAGATGCAATAAAGGAAGGGCACATTAACTGCATGATCAGAACTGTAGACACGGATGTTATTGTCATTCTAATAGGAAAATTCCATCACTTGACGTCCATAAGATCTGAAGTAAATATTTGGGTTGGTTTTGGCACTGGGAAAAACTTCACTTACCATCATATTAACACAATCTGTGCCTCTTTGGGTGAAGAGAGATGCACATCCCTACCACTGTTTCACTGCTTCACGGGATGTGATACATCATCCTTTTACGGAAGGGGCAAGAATACGGCATGGGCAGCATGGCACCATTACCCTGAGGTAACACAAGCATTCACATTCATGGCACGAAATCCATTTGCAGATGTTGACGCCGAAACTCCCCACTTCAAGCTTCTTGAACGGTACACAGCTGTCCTCTATGACAACACCAGTGACATTGAACGTGTAGATGAGGCAAGAAAGGTCATGTTCTGTCAGAAGGGAAAAGCTATGGAGACTATCCCACCAACTCAGGATGCTCTTCTCCAACACACCAGGAGGGTCACATACCAGGGAGGAATATGGTCGACCTGTGAGAGAAGTGAACAGAATCTTCCAACTCCTGAAGGATGGGGATGGACCGTTAGCGAAGAGTCCCAGTCATGGACACCAGTTTGGACCACAAGACCAGTAGCATCTAAAGCTTGCAGCGAATTGGTCAAATGCGGCTGCAAGAGCAAGAGTGGATGTGGCACCAGGTGTGCTTGCAAGAAGGCCAGGTGGAAGTGTACAGAACTGTGTAGCTGCAACTGTGCAGTTTAACATAGAGCGTCGAGCGGGGTGAGTTGGGACAGTTCGGGACAGGGGGTGAGTTGGGACAGTAGGCATTGCAATGCTAAATGCCAAGATATTTCCATTTTATGGTGCCCATTTAATAGCCCTGCCCTTACTCTACAAATGTTGTTAATACAAGTTTTCTATAGAACCACGAATAATGCATGAAAATTGTGCAAATATGAAAGGGTAGCATTTTGACCTTTGTAGAATTTCATTTTTTAAAATGCACATATTTTGCCAATTTTCCTCTCCCACATTCAGTTATAGAGCTAAAGGTCTACTTTTTGGTGGGTGAAATCTTCAATTGTTATAGTTTCGTTGATTTTTCTTAAACATGGTTTTCTTGAACATGGTTTTTGTGTTAAAATATTCACGATTTTCACTGTATATGTTGTACGAAGTGTGATTTCTGCAGTAAACATACTTCTGATCAGCTTAAAAGTTGTTTTATTGATCTGATCATGCCAAAAAACATATAGTTTGATGCCAAACATGCCAAGGGAATTCTCTATTGAAACTTATATCAGAAATTCCATTTTGTCTATGGCGGCCATCTTGAAATCCAATATGGCGGCCAAGTAATGGTCTCTGAAGGTGGTTCCGGGGATATTTTTAATTGTTGGTCCAAAATATACAAGTAGGGAAAGTTTGGTGCTTTTGTCCGGATTGTCCACTTCAACTTGTTTAGCTGCCCTACTAATGGTGGATATTGAAATTTGGAACAAAGTGTGCGGAACTTAGAAGAGAAGGTAAAGCCTAAACATTAAGTTACAACCTAAATTGTGTTATACTTTCATTAAATAAATAGTTATTTTGTTCTTTCTTATATGTTGTGAATTAAATGTTAAACTATCATTGAAAAATAGTTTATTACCAATATGAGCCCATTTTCTCTCCGTAATTCGAGAGGAGTGAAATTGTCAGTCTTTTTTGAAGGTTCAGAAAAAGTTTGAGGGATTTTATTGATGAAACAAAAAGAATCGAGAATCGAAATTAAGTGATTGAATCGAAATCAAAAGTCCTGAATCGCACATCCTTACAGTAGTAATTTCGGTACTTTTCATTTATCTACCCCCTAACAAAAAAATTGACCGGTTAGGTCAACTGTATGTCCTTGACGATTGGTTAGGTTAAGTCGTGATATTTTCGTTGAAACTAACGAAAATATCACGACTTAACCTAACCAATCGTATTTTGATATTTTATGCTTACATTGGATTACCTCAAGATCCAATTTATTATTATATTTGGTACTGTAAAGCAAAAAAACAAGAATACATGGGGGCCGTGATCTTCAGGTAATCCAATGTAAGCATTGCCCGGTTAGGTCATCTGTACGCCCTTGACGATTGGTTAGGTTAAGTCGTGATATTTTCGTTAAAACTAACGAAAATATCACGACTTAACCTAACCAATCGTCAAGGACGTACAGTTGACCTAACCGGTCAGTTTTTTTTATTAGGGAGCAGAAAACGGAAAAGTATCGTAATTTCACCGCAATGTGAGTTTAGACCCTAACTTTGCTACCCAATTCAAGAGGTGGGACCCAACATACCCTTCATTCTATGAAATTGAAATCTAGTTTTGGGGCTCGGTTGAAAAAGTAGAAGGTGGGAGATAAAACTGGCCACAATAAACCTCTTAAAAGGTATCGGTATTGGCCGATACTTAGTTTATCGATACCTATTAATTATAATACATATATATATATATATATATATATATGAACAAACTTAATCTAACCCACCCTAATGTAACCTAATTTAATACTCAATACCTTGTCTTACATGTAAATTTCTGTCACGTGACATTTCGAAAGCCATGTCGGCTTTAAGGGCGAGTTTTGTACCTTAAAAAAATTCACTGTTGTAAATCTGATATATACAGTGTACAGCCAAAAGAGTTGAAACACCTTAAAACTTTTTGAAATGAAAGAGGTCTATTAAGAGAAATTACCTATAACATCATTGATGTATTTGGAGTACGATAATGAATTTAGTAACATTTGTAAAGATTTGTGAACTGCCTCAGAAACATTTGGTGTACAGTAATCATTATTTGCTATATAACTTTTAATGTCTCATAATATGCAGATTCTTCAATATTAAATGAGATACATAGAGTTACGTGATGCGAACAACAGCAGGAATACTTACTTTAGCTATTTCACTCCTATAAATAATTACTTATGCTATTATATATACGGTAAGTCCTCGTTATTCACGGGGGATAGGTGTATCGAGTTCAGGAATTCTATACTATAATATTACATTATATTAAATATTAATGTACCATTAAATAAAATTAAATAACAAATGTACCTGTAAAGAAAATTAATCAATAAAAATAATATATTAAATATGCAATGTAAATAAATACTACAAAATAAATGAATAACAGTTAAATCAATGCCTGTCATTAACTTACCTTAATGCTAATGATGACGATGATAGTGACGATGATGGTTTTGGAGAGGGGATTAGAATGACGATTGCTCAGGAGGATCATCAATGGAGAACCGCGCAGAGGCTTTAGGTGAGGGAGCAGAACTTGAAGTAGTGGTGGTGGTGGTAGTGGTGGATTGAATTGGATTAAAGAAACTGGTGATGGTTGCTTGTTTTGCATTTTTCTGTAAGTCCTTATAAAGTTCTTTATAAGGCATCATCGCATCATCGAGCTCTCTCCTGAACTAACTTGATGCTTCTTTTCATGAAGTGATCTACCTCAAAAACTTCATCAGAAAGAGTCTTGGCGATTTGTAAAAAATTTTATTGCCTCTTCATATTCAGCTGCGGCTTCACCACCACCTCATCATCATCTTTTTGCACTTGATCCGCTCTCAATACTTTCTTTTCTCTTTGGAGCCATTTTAAAGGGCAATCAAAAAGAAATTCAAAACGAACTAAAATTAAAAATAATGACGACTACACAATAGAAAACAACAGATGATTATGATAATGGTTGGGTATGGACCGTTCTCGCAGCACACTGCTACAACAAACAGATGTATAGATGTGGTTGTTGTTGTTGTTGTTGTTGTTTAGCGGATCAGCCCACCCTGATCGAGCAAGCCGGCGGCACGCAGGTAACCGATCGCCCTCTCCGGAGTGGACCAGAGGTTCAGCGCACTAGTGATGTTGTGTTGTGTTCGTTGTTGTGCTAGAGCGGTACAGTCTGTCATAATGTGTTCAATTGTTTGTGGTGTGTCCTGGCACAGGTGGCAGGTGTCGTCTATGGAGTTGTCTAGTCTGTGTTTATATGTCCGTAAGTTGGGGTGATGTCCACATCGGAATCGTGCTGAGTTAACTCGATCCGATCTGCTCAGGCTGATCTCTGACCTGTTAATGGGTGGCGGCTTCGCACCTAGGACCGCATTCGGACCGAGTTGTGTCAGTGCTTTGTGGGTTAGGTGTGTGTGTATGTGTTTTCTGTACTGTGTGATGTCTGTGGGGCGTGGTATGGAATGGAGTATTTGGTTATAATATCTCTCTGGTGCTACCTTAATGGTGCGAGGTGTTGGTGCATGATTGTACATGTAGTGGCAAGGGTGTTGTGGGTTAGTTGTCGCTGCTGCCATAAATTGTGTTCCCCTCATGTCTAAATGTTCCCTAACTTTCAGTATTTTTGTTTCAGTGTGCAGGTGTTCTATTGGTGTTGTTTGAGTGCATCCTGTAATGATACGAAGTGCGTTGTTTTGTATTGTCTGTAAGGTGTTTATGTGTGTTTGAGATAATGGGTGCCCAGCATGGGCTAGCATAGTCCATAACTGAGCGAATATATTGTTTGTATATGAGTGATGTTGTTTCTTGCTGGTGTCCAAAGTTTGTGCCTGTTAGTACCCTAAGCGTGTTAAGTCTTGACCTACATTTGTTTTTAATGTCCTGAATGCGGTTTGCAAAAGATAATGATGTGTTGTATGTGACCCCAAGTATTTTGGTTCTGTGAGTGTGTGGAATGTTGATGTTGTTTAGTGTAAGCTGTGGAATTACCTGGTGTTCTTTTGTGTTGCTTGTAAGCAAGGTGATGGTTGATTTTGTGGGCGCTACTTTGAGTCTATTGTGTGTGAGCCAGTCTTGTATACTGTTTATGTATGTTTGTAGGTTATTTGTAGCGGTGTCGATGTTGTTGTGGGTGGATGTTAGAGTGATGTCATCTGCATATGATGATAAGGTAAGCTTGTTATCTATGGGTGTTGGAATGTCATGCATGTATAAGTTGAACAGTGTTGGTGAGAGAACAGAGCCTTGAGGGACCCCGTTCGGAAAAAGCTTGTTTTTGGATGACTTGCCATTAAATGTGACATGTGAGTATCTTCCTGAAAGATAGTTGCTCAGCCACCTTTTGGTGTTATTGTGCATGTTTGTGTTGAGTATTTTGTTTATGAGAGGGAAGCGTGGGATAGCATCAAATGCTTTACTAATGTCTATTGTTGCTAATAGTGTACGTTGAGCTGGTCGTCTGGAGTTGATGCCATCCATGATGTGCTGAGTGAGGTTAGTGAGTAATGTCGTGGTTGAGTGGTGAGGTCTGAATCCATGTTGAGTAGGCGATAGTGGAATGTGTGGGTTGGTGATTTGTAAGATTAGTCTTTCTGTTACTTTGGAAGGTGTGCATAGTAAAGTAATGGGTCTATAGGAAGCTGGTTCTGTTGGATTTTTGTTTGGTTTGAGTAGTGTAATAATTTTACCTTGTTTCCATATGTCAGGAATAATACAGTGTTGGTATGAATAATGTGCTGATATTTGTGAGAGCTAGTATTCCTTGTGGGGCCAAGTGTTTAAGGTGTATGTTAGATATGTTGTCTTATAGATGTGGTTGGCATAAACCGTGAATAGACGAAACTTGATACCGTGAATAGTGAATCGGTATACATAAATTTAATCGTGAATAACCGAAACCGTGAATAACGAGAGTTTACTGTACAAATGTTGTTAACAATACGCAAATAAACAAAATGATATATAAAAATTACCTTTTTTACCTGAAAAGTAAAAACGAAATTGTTAACTCACCATAATGAAGGCCGCTGTTCTGTCCACTGGATGCGGTGTTGGGGTGGCGCGGCGGGAGGGTTACTGTTTCGTACTTTATATAAACAAGATATCGTCAGCATTGGGTTTACGCTGCTACGAATTTCCATGTGGTTCGAATTTTGGAACCGTATACGGGCTACCCGCAGTGAAAAGCTTAAAGCGTTATATTTAGTTATGTAATTATTAAACTACGGTACTTTAGTTTTCCAATATATGCTAGTTAAAGGCATTGTATCATGTTCCTGACTATATCATTTTAATTACTTAATCTTAAGTGCAGCAAACTGTACGGTAGTTTTGGCGTTTTAAAAGTTCTTAGTTTTCGCCATTTTCTAACTAAAGTACTCGTTTCTTATTAAGCTCTAGAAAAGATGTTTTTCCTCATTAAATTTCCTGTCGATTGATACCAATTACGATTTTGTATCTACTGTACATTTCTTCCAATTATAGCACTGTCAAACCTGGCCTACGATTGGTTAGGCCCTCTCCAAACCTAATTCGACAGAATTTATAGAGCCAGGGCTCGAATTGAAGCGGGGCGGAGGATGAGGGAGGATTGCATCCCCCTTGTTATCTAGATTAGGGGATGGCACCAACTCAGAATCAAATAACATCCCTCTTATTAACTACATAAAATACTCTTTAACATCAACCTAAAAATTTTATTTATATATATATATATATATATATACACACCTTGGTTTTGCTTCCGCCTGAATTGTTCCTTCTGACGAAGGCCAAACTTGCTACTCCACCTTAGACCTACAGTTTAACGTGGAATCCGAACCACGCCCCACCACGGGCGGTCGGAAATTACAAAGTCCTCGCCCGGCCACGATCTCATGACCTCCCGATCAGCAGCCCAGCGTCTTAACCACTAGGCTACCCAGAGTACCCATTTATCTACCAACCAATTTCTTTTATTGTGTGGAAGGATGAACAGCTGGGTTTTGCTGCGCGCCGCCTGCCGTCACCGGGTTTCGATCCAGGGGCCGATGGATTCGTAGTCAGCGATGTTAACCACTACACCACTGAGGCGCATATATATATATATATATATATGTAAACCCTCGCTAATCTGACTTAATACAGCATTCGGAGTCAGAATAGCCGAATAGTTTCAAGTTAGTGATATTTTTACTCTAAACTATCTAGTATTACTATTATAATAAAAAAATATTATTATATATAACATGTATAAAATAAGTACTTATAAAATAAGAATTGAGTGGGGGTGAGGGGGATGGGATCCCCCTTGTTAACTACCCTACCCACCCTCACCACCATCTCCCTTGTCAAAATTTTACAATTCGACAACTGCATAGGGCCCTTAATTACTAACTGAACCTAGCCTAATCTTCTTCTCCTAGCTAAAGTGGGCCCTACGGGCTCATTTAGCTACGCCCGTGGTGCTGGGGCCTTTGGCCTCAGTAATTGGGGAGCCGCAGGCCCCCCCAGTTACCGGGGAGTCAATTATTCAGTCAATAAAACTATAGAAAAGAATGCAGCCATAAAAATCTTAAGCTTCACAAATCTTGATACAATGTTTATTCTGTAATGGTTACAGCACCGGTATGAAAGTGCATAAAAAGAACTCATTTGGTAAATTTTTGAACTTAGCCGCAGATTAAATTTCTGCTCAAAGCTGAACGCAAAAGCAAATATTTTTTACACTTTTTAAAATTATAATTAAAAGTAGAATTCATTACGCCTTTTTCTAATGCATTAAAATACAAATATCGCCCATATATATCTAGAATCTTCTTCTCTTTTCGAGCGTGACAGACTGACAGACATTCCTGGGTGTTTATAGTATTATACTATAAAAAGGCAGTCCTGTCCGTCCGTCGCGTCGCGTCGGTCTGTAGACACCATGTATCATATTTACTATTAAGCGATTTTGAACATAGAAATAAATGCGTTTTGCTTTGTTTGAACTTTTTACTCAAGTGCGTTAAGATTTTCAGTGCTGCGTTCTTTTCAATTATTCGATCAATAAAATTATAAAAAAGAACGCAGCAATGAAAATTTTAAGCTTCACATCTGAACCCATTGTATCAAGATTTGTGAAGCTTAAGAGTTTCATGGCTGCGTTCTTTTGACCGAAAACTATTGACTCCCCAGTAATTGGAGGCCGCAGGTCTAGCTAAATGGGCCCTTAGGGCCCACTTTTGCTAGTCCAACCTAATTTAACATATTACGAAGCTGTTATGGACTCTGAAGCTTTTATGTTTTTGAATACTGTCTGGATAATGTAGTTTTAACTTAATTTCTCACAAGTAAATTAGTCTTGGTACTTAATAAAAACTATTTCGTGAGAAATAGGAGGTTTTTTTTTACATACTGTAATATAGGCTTATAACATTAACATAAAAATACTGAATTAGGTCTATCCCATCGAGAGCGGTGAGCAGCCTGAGCAGGCTACCTATTTGTGACTATTGAGAAAACCCTGTCAAAGCTAATTGAAAGACTAGGTAGGCCCAAGACCTATATTAGGTCTACTGTATTATCAGTATTCAAGGTTAGGCTAGGTTTTATGTTTGGTTGGAAGGGTTAATTTAATATTTAATTTAAGCCTCATGGCTATTAACTTTAATAGTCAGAGAAATATCAAGAAAATTAATTGAGGAAAAAAGATGCAGATTGCAGATTAATGATGTAATTGGTCTGGAGGTGTATGGTCTATCCTCAGCCATGATATCCTGAAACCTTCACCAAGTAGGCTTATGTTGGAGGCAATGCTGACGATATCTTGTTTAGATAAGGCAGGGGAGCCTTGCATAGACATCTTACCACTATTATCACTCACTGTTAATAAAATTACACACTGTAAACGTATGAAAATAATAAAGTAAATAAAGCACTTAGGAACAGCACACACACACACACACACACACAAATAACGATGGATTTAAATGAAGGTGAGAGGGTAGGAGACGTACTGTGATTAGCTGAGAGATGCTACGCTGTGATTGGCTGAGAGACGCTTTTTCACACTGAGCGCGACCGATTGAATTTTATGCGAATCATTTGTTGTTTGTATATTTTACTGTAGTTTTATTGCATTAATACTTACTACCTGTAAGCATTACAGGTGCAGCCTTTACTGCTTGGTCACTTCCTGTTACTCAGGTTTCTGTGGAGAGACTCTTTCTGGGCCTTCAAGCGTTGTATTGCTTGTCTCAATCAACAAAAATAAGGCCTAAGCTATGTTATAAAAATTATTCAGTGAAAGTTGATTTTTTCTTTTTACAAAAGGGAATATAGTTACTGTACTATGCATGTATATGCTACGGCCTTTTTGTGAAATCGGCCTGTTTGCAAATAAAAGTACGATTTAGGTTAATTGAATACCCGGTTAGGTCAACTGTCCGCCCTTGACGATTGGTTAGGTTAAGTCGTGATATTTTCGTCGTTTAACGAGAATATCACGACTTAACCCTTTTGCAAAACGCCCAATTTTTTTGGCAAATAGGCCGATTTCGCAAAAAGGCGGTAACATATAAACTTATTTGAAGTTATTTATACTAAACTATGAAATAAATGCTTTGGTTACATCTTACATCATACCTGTTTCAAAAAGCATTAGTAAATGCAGGAAAATCATTAAAAGTTTTTTCAGTACGCGAGTTAAAAAAAAGGTGATAGCCAGGAAAATCATTAAAAGTTTTTTCAGTACGCGAGTTAAAAAAAAGGTGATAGCCAGGAAACTCATTTCTCCACGATGTCGAGGTGATTATGCCCCAAGGGTCACCCTTAGCTCGCGCATTAACAGGGTAAGTGGCCAACCCAACCCAACCCAGGATTCAGCAAGCGGAAGCAAACCAAAGCCTCATTACTCATAGTCCCCCACCGTAACAACTGAGCTATCGGGCGCCACCGCATTACTTAATTGAGTTTAAATTAATATAAAACTGACTGACGTGTTTATATAGCATATATATATATATATATATATATATATATATATCTTATATATTTTCGCCTGTCTCTTTGTTTGTTTGTCTGTCCTTTATGCAAGCGCAAAACCGTTTGACCTAGAGCTACCAAATTTGGCACGGGAACCTCTTATGGGATGAAGAATGTCAACACAGAGTCGGTCAGCCTGTCTGTTTGACTGTTTATGAAATTTATCCCGGGCAACGCCGGGTACCTCACCTAGTACTATATAAAAGCAAGTTGTGTGTCTTTCTCTCTGTCTGTCCGTCTGTCCGTTTGTCTGTCCGTTTGTTAACTTTTATGGGTCTCTAAAAAGAAAACTGAATTAGTTAAACAGGGCCCCTACGGGTGTGCTGCCAGAAACTGGGTGGGGTGGGGTTGGGCTCAGTAATTGGGGAACCGCAGGGCCCCCAATTACTGTCTGTTCAATTATTTGGTCAATAAAACTATAGAAAAGAACGCAGCCATGAAAATCTTGAGCTTCACATTTATTGTCGGTTCAACTGTTTTTGGTAAATAAAATTATAGAAAAGAACGCAGTCATGAAAATCTTGAGCTTCACATTGTGTCAAGAAGATTTGTGAAGCTTAAGATTTTCATGACTATAGTTTTATTGACCAAATAATTGAACTCCAGTAATTGGGGGACCTATATAACTGTCTGTCCCATCCTAAAACACGGAAATGACTCCTCGAAAGAAAAAATTATTTGGTAGAAGTTGCTTAAAATTAATCGAAACCTACGGGAAATTTATTGAATGCTTTGTTAGGTTAATTGAATACCCGGTTAGGTCAACTGTACGCCCTTGACGATTGGCTAGGTTAAGTGGTGATATTTTTGTTAAAATTAATTCGGTTATCTGTGATATTCTAACTTGGTGTTTTTTTCTTAAATTTTCTGGAAATCCCAGGTACCTCAGCTGATCTACTATAATATATAAAAGCAAGTTGTGTGTCTGCCTGTCTGTGTGTGTGTTTGTTAACTTTGGGTCTCAAGAAAGAGCTGAATTGGTTAGTTGGTTGGTTGGTAATTATTTGGTCAGTAAAACTATAACCATGAAAATCTTAAGCTTCACAAATCTTGATACAATGTGAAGCTCAAGATTTTCATGGCTGCGTTCTTTTCTATAGTTTTATTGAGGTACTAGGACTTTCGGGCCCAGTAATTGTGGGGGGACTGGTTACACATATATTTTTGTTCATTACTCGTCAACCCCATCCACCATATGAAGTTTGGTCGAAATCGGTTCAAAAACGTAAGTTTTTCTGCGGACAAACGGACAGATATTTGGTGAATTATAGTAAGAATATTATTATTATTATTAATAATATATATATTAAATAATACAACGCTTGGTATATGTATAATCTTCTTCCATACTATAATAAGAGAGCCGTCCGTCCGTCCGTCCGTCACACTTTCAGAAATTGTGAGAAAAAATTGAGAAAAAAATTCAGAATTGTATTACGGCGCAATGTTGAAGCTCAAAATTTTCATGACTGGTGTTTCTTTCTTAGTTTAGCCTGTCCGTTTGTCTGTTTGTGAAATTTATCCCGGGCAGTAATGGGGGAAGGGTGGGGTGGGGGTATGGGGATGGGTGGGGTAATGGGGAGGGGTGGGGGTAATGGGGGAGGGTTAGCCCCAAGTTGCATGAATGGGGGGTGAGGAGGTTTTGGGAGATACCAGATTCAGAAATGTTGAAAAAAATGTGAAGCTCAAAATTTTAATGGTGGGTTTTTTTCTGTAGTTTAGCCGTTCTAACCGTCAGCGAAGGGACGGGAACTGTACTAGTATTTTTAATCCAAGGAGTGATACGACGAAAAATAAAAAACAATTTGAATAATTAAAATTTAATACAATCAGTTCACCCCAAGCAAGTGCTGGACACAACAGCTAGAGGTTATAATATATATATATATATAAATGGAAATATCTTTGGAAACCTTTCCTGACCTACAATATACTTGTACATGACTTTTGATGTTGCGGGAGGTTAAACCTTCCAACAAATTGCCTACAAATCTGGCTCATATCATACCAAATATAAATTAAGGTACGGTATAGGTATAAAAACGGTATAGAAAAAAAATATTTGCAAGAACTAGCTGTTTAAATCAATTTTTTACGAAGAATAGATATAGGAACAGAAATTCATTCCAGTCGCCATGTCTGAATTATATATTTACACACACACACACACACACACATACATACACAATATATATATATATATATATATATGTGTGTGTGTGTGTGTGTGTGTGTGCGTGCGTGTATATGTTTTAAGTTATTTATGTAATGCTATAATTCATGCAACTACTTTCTCTTTATACGACAGAATCTTATCTTTTAATCATTATTAAAATTTTAAGCTTCATGAAATGTTAAAAATATTAAAAAATATTTTTTAATTATTATTATTATTACTACTACTACTACTACTATTTCTCATACTATTTTAATAAAAGGTTGTATAAAACCAAAGAATATTATTTGAAGCAGTATTCCATCAATTCTACATTTTTTAATTTACATATACACGTATTCTCTCTGGTAATATTTCACTTCTTATTGCATGTTACCTAGCAAGAGATTATACGTTCAGAAACGTCCTAAAACTTTATTTAACGGCAATAAAACGGTTATCACGTTTACTCAACGTCCTATTTCTTGCCGGAGAGTCACTATTTTAGGATTTAAAGTAACTAATAATGAGATAGGTTTCGATAATGATGTACAATTTTCATCATAAGTTAACATAACAACCAGGAAATCTGACATTAATCAAAACTTCATTTAAGGTTGTTAATATTAAAAAATTAAGTATGGTTAACCTAATTATCGTATGGTTGGCCTGAACACTTACTCAAACTAGTTTTCAAGTAGTCAACCAGTATTTGGTTTAAATTGCTAAGCTTTCCCAACCCGTCTCCATTGGCAGTAATACCAAATTCTAAAATTATGTTAGTTAAATTAAAAAAAAAAAAATTGCGTTCACTCCACCTAAAAAAAAGGTAAAAGGAGGATTTTGGTGTGCCTCATGCATATGCCTTGCGCAATACTTATATGGTCATTCTTCATTTTATATTTCAAGTTTCGTTCTTCATTTGTTTCAGATTTCCTGTTCTTTTTATGAGAAACTACCTCATTTTAAGTTTAATAACTACGCGATCACTTTATATCTAAAATGTGGTACCATTCGTTATAGAATAATTTACTGTTTCCTCTTTCTTATATAACGGTTATGGATATTTGAACGAAAAGATATTGGGGGAAGGGGTCTACGTTTGTAGCCATGTCGCAACACCGTTTCCCGTAAACTAAATCAAACGACGTTTCGTCTGGAGAGTAGTTGGATAGGTGGTCGTCTTTTATGTTTGGATGATGTAGCGACCCATAGTTCAAATTCCAAGCGAACCTGTAGGCTTCCCCTATCATACGAACCAGCTCCCCACCCCTACCAGCCTGGCTGTCAGTATGGATGAAAAAGTCGTGCATTTACAAATGAAGTTAAAAAAAAGAAGATTCATAGACTATCTTTTTGATAATAACCAATGATGCGTAATATATGAAGGTGATGTGTAACCCTTTGTTGGGCATATGGGCATGTCAAATTTCCAGACATACTAAAACCCTTATTATTTTTCATAAATTTTTCTGAAGATTAACTATCATACATGCTGAATATATGAATAGTATATATATATATATATATATATATTTTTTTTTTTCCTGGCGGAACGCGCCGGAACGGCTTTCCGGTACCCTTTACTTTCAATATACAGAAGAAAATTTCATGTATTTATTTTCATTCCGATTTGATTTTTTCTTTTTGGCATGACAAAAATTTAGAAATAAGAAAGACACTTTTTAGGGAGGGGGGAATTAGGATGGTCACGGGTGGGTAGAGTAATACATGAAAAAGGTCGTAGGAAATTTATAATATCGTTCCGGAACCTTTCTTTCCAGCAAAAACTCTCTCTCTCTCTCTCTCTCTTCTTACTTATATATATATATATATATATTATGTAAGGAACGACGCTTGTGTAGAAGAGCGTCCGCACAAGATGGAGAGAGAGAACGAGCAAATGAAAAATGAGGCACCTTCCAGGAATCGAACCCGGGATCATCCAATTGCCGGTCGGATATGCTAACCACTGCACCAAGGTTCCCGATCAGTCACAACTCGTAATTCTCCTACATACGAGTGGAATCAAATGCCCTGAGGGGGCACCTTTTCATGCCGTACATATATACATTTTAACTGCAAACAACACACGATATAATTAATTTGCTCGTTCTCTCTCCCCATCTTGTGCGGACGCTCTTCTACACAAGCGTTGTTCTTTACATTAATTATACTGTGTTGTTTGCAGTTAAAATATATATATATATATATATATAATATATATAATATATACTCAGTGTGTGTATATATATATAAATGTAATTATATATACAGGGGGCTGCAAAAGTAGGTATACAGTAAGGATTATACCAGTATTACCAGTATTATAATAGTGGTGCTAGGATTCATTTAATACTAGAATTCATTTAATTCATTAAAATCATTATTACTATTTTTAATATTTTTATTTCGTAATTTTTTCTATAATACATCTATTATTTGCAGGTAAGTGGAAATTTAACGATGACTGGTAATTTAACGGACGAGGAGCGCAAATGGATTTTGAAACAGTACTGGAAGACAGAGAATAGTGAACGTGTGCGAGAGCAGTGGCGAGAACATTTGCATCGCCTCCACCAACGAGGCTCACGATTTACCGGATACGTGACAAATTTGAGCGGACGGGGTCTATCCACAACTCGCCGAAGAGTGGTCGACCAGTCACTGTGACAACGCCAGAGAATGCAATGCAGGTCGCCCTGGCATTTACCCAGAGCCCTCAGAAATCGAAAAACAGGGCGTCATCTGAATTGGGTATTGAACGCAGATCGTTGGGTCGTTTGATGCACCGTGTAGGACTGAAAATGTACGTGCCACGATTGATACATGGTTTATTAGAGGATGACTCGGATCGGCGTTTACAATTTTGCGAAGCCATCCTGAACGAGGAACGAAGGGTGACAGCATTCTGCGCAAATTCGTGTGGTCCGATGAAGCAAACTTTAAGCTATCGGGTGCCGTTAATCGCACAATTGTGTGTACTACGCAACTGAAAACCCTAAAGTCACGATTGAGCAACAGCTCAATCAACCTGGGGTGACAGTGTGGGCTGGCCTGTCCTGCAAAGGTGTCGTTGGACCTATCATTCTGCACAGGACTGTCGATCAACACGTGTATCTGAACATGCTGACGGATACAATCATACCACAGGTGCGCGAACAACAGCAGCAGGACGACTTCTACTTTCAGCAGGATGGGGCGCCACCGCACTTCGCACTCACTGTGCGTGCGCTACTTGACGAAGAATTTCCCAACAGGTGGATTGGACGTCGGGGAGCCGTTGACTGGCCACCACGTTCGCCGGATCTCACCCCTATGGACTTCTTTTTCTGGGATGTGTAAAAGACATGGTTTTCGCACGCAAGCCACGTTCTGTTGATGCCATGATTCAGTTCATACGGGAGGCTTGCCAGGAAATTGATGCTGATAAAGACCTTTGTGCCAGAGTGTGCATGGGTGTCCACACTCGACTAGTGGAGTGTGTGAATGCCGGGGGCAAACAGTTTGAACATTTGAGGGATTAATATGTTTATTATTGATATGTTATTATTGATATGCTTGTATAATCAATAAAATACGTTTTGTGCGCACGTTTTGTTTTTCATTATTGTATACCTACTTTTGCAGCCCCCTGTACATATATATAATATATATATATATATATATATATATATATATATATTAACATTGACGCATATTTTAGAATTCATCAGTGTCTGAAAGTGATTTGGTAAAATTTAAATCCAGTTTTCTACTCACTATTTTTCTTAATAGGATCCAATTTGTTTAAGTTTTACCTTGCCTTAAGCATGACCTTATTACTATAAATCTTGGCTACGTAAAAGCTTTAAGTTTTACTTTAACGTTAAGCTATTTAGACCAGCCAATTAACGCACGGTTTATATAAAACGAATCTGTCATGTAAAATTCAAATCAGCCATTGTATTTTTGTGTAGCGAGAGTATATAATAAAAGCATTTAAAAAAAACGCCCCTAGGCGGAATTAAATGTGCTTTAAAAGCTGGCAATCACGTTGAGGAAGGTCTTCCCAATCTCGGTCATTCCCATTTGTAGCTTCGACCAAGAATGAGGAATCCGAAAGTGAAAATTTTAAAAAAGGTAGTTCTCAAATCGATCCACTTCCATTTTCCCTGTAGGGTTCTCACTTTAATTAGAATTTTTTATGGTAAATACCCCACCCACCACCCCCGGCCCATAATTCACCCTTTCCAAAATCAAGAAATTCTTTTCCCGAATCTTGAATTCCATTTGTGGACCACGGATGTGAATAGGAATGACACTGGGCGGGAACTAATCACAGCATTTTATAAGTCCTGTTACAGTGTTGAATGTTAATGTGTACAAAAAAAAAAAGCTTTATTAAAAACAATAAACAAAAGAATTAACATGTGCGTGATATCATATTTCAAAATATCTTCCATTATTATCAAGAAAATGTCGTAATCTTCTTTTGGAATTGGCGAAAATATCTTCAATTTTCTAAAAGGTTGTTGTGATGTTGTGTCTACTTCATGTTTGATTCTTTGTTTAAGTTATTTTTAAATCTTTAGGTTTAGCTGCAGATACATTAGTTTTAATCCTTCCCTAAAGATAAAATTCTAATGGGAATGGTTAATACAGTATTTCCTAACTTAACTTAATTTAACCTAACCTAGCGTATCATACCCTAACCTAACCTTACCTAACCCAACCTGGACCGAAGTGGGAAAGCCTTGGATGATGGGCTACGTCGTAGCCAATGTCGTAACATCGCTTCCGGTTGATCAGTGAAGTTAAGTGACATTGGGTTGGATATCAGTTGGCTGGGAGACCGTCCTCCGCGTCCAGACTATGTAGCGACCCGTGGTTCGGATCCCACGTAAAGCTGTAGGTCCCTCCCGTCATATGACCTTAGATGTTGCGAAGGAGGTTAAACAACCCCATCATTACTGTGGATGAGAATGAGAATGGCATGAATTGGAAATAGACCGATTTGAAAATGCCTCCTTTGAAATTCCCACTATCAGCTTTCCTGCTCTTGAGTTCGGAATGAAATGAGAATGCCATTCAATGGGATGATAAAGGGTGTGTATAAAGTAACGCAAGTGAAGAGGCAAATCTAATTTGAACTAGTTTAAACTAGTTTCTTGCAGTTAAACGTGAAAGTTAGGTTTTAATTTAATATAATTTCAATTAAATAATTAATATAATTCAGTAGTTAATAGTTAATATTAGTTAATATAATTCAATAGTTAATATAATTTCAATAGTTAATCGATGATAATTCAAATCGGATAGGTCTCTTCACTTGCGTTACTTTATACACACCCAGTACCATTGTGCCTTCTCCTCAACATTAATTTTGTTTGGTGAAGTTTTAGCACTGATGCAATTCCTTCACGGCTGGTATGGACTAAATCAATTTTAGCAGTCTTCTCTAAATATTCAGGCCTAATTTGTTTTGTATTTTCAATATTTCTGTTTTTACTTACATTCAAAACCGTCACAGCACTGGATGGATACTCGTAATTTCGAGAGAAGAGAGAATTTCTTTACATAACACAATTTCTTTACATAACATGCAATTTTCTTTACATAACCTTGAAGTTTATGAAGCAAATTTAGGAAGAGAACCTGTGATTTTGTCGAGTACCATAATTTTCTTGTAATTACGCTCGTACGCTTTATCTTTATCTTATAGTTTCAGTATTTAATTGCGACTCGTTTTACTCCAAAAAAAAAAAGAACTGGAAGAAGTCTGAAAATACAAACATCACAATTATATGAGTACATTTGTATTTTTCTTCAGAGATGATGAGATTTTGTTAGATTGGATTAAAACATAATGACAAGTTTATTATTCTTTATTCATTCACTCAATCAAAATTCTTTATTGCTAAGGATAATTAATGCAGTATCTCAATTTTTGTAATAATGCAATAATTTTAAGCTAGAACATGCAATGCAGTATCTCAATTTTTGTAATAATGCAATAATTTTAAGCTAGAACATGCAATTTTTATTTAATTTGGCCTTTAAATTTTAGGCTTTATTGGGCTCTTAAATCAATTAAAAGATAACATATAATTTCATAGGTAGTTATGAGAAAGAAATGGATAAATATATGAGTAAAAAGTGTTAATTAATTTAGAATACACAAACGAACTTACGAGTGAATATAATAAATAAATTATGTAACACAGTATATATTACATCTTAACAATCATTATAACAGATATAATGTAAATTCATTACAAAGAGTGAGTGGCTAGTTAAATACGAGAAACGAGCCAAATAATACAGTACGAGCATTATTAATTAGATACGAGAAATGAGGCAAATAATACAGTACGAGTATTATTAATTAAATACAAGAAGTAAGCCAAATAATACAGTACGAGTATTATTAATAAGTGATGTAAATTTATTGATTGCTTGCCCCAAGTTAAAAATAAATAAATACTTCCCACTTAGCTTCTTCATTCATATTTACATTCGCCGTTCCGTACAAGTGTGAATGCTTCAAATGAAAATTCCAGATTTAAAAGAATTTCTTGACTTGGGAAAGTGTAAAAAGAAAAAAGAGAGACCGTTGTAATTGCGGGCTCGAGAGACATTTCCTAAGAAAAATTTATCCATGGTATATAGGGGAACCTATAACAGTGGGAATGGGATTGGATCTTTTTGAGAATTGCTCCCTTTGAGATTCCCACTTTCGGATTTCTCATAATTGCATAAAACTTGAAATAAGAATCATCAAGATTGAGAAGAGACTCTGGAAACTAATTTTAGTTACATAATGAATATGCTCTTCATTCGATAATGACTTTCTAAAGTTCGGGCGGGTCTTAACTATGACAGTATCTTATTTTTTCATGCAACAAAATATCTTTTGAGCCTTGAGTCACCTCTCTCTCTCTCTCTCTCTCTCTCTCTCTCTCTCCTCTCTCTCTCTCTCTCTCTCTCTTTTCGTAATTACGGCCCGCTCACATACGAGTTTTCATTTGCGCGGTCGAAGGTTAAAAACGATATAAAAATATCATCAGCTTAAATCTTACCTTCATGGATCAGCTTAATTGTTTCATAAAATGTAAATACTTTCAAATCATTACACTTGATTACTCCACTATCACTTTTTGCATACAAATTACCCACTTTTATCGTTATAATCGCCGTTCTTTGGCGTATAAGAAAACTGTAGAAAGGTGGTTATCGTATATGGCAAAGAAGCCAAGTAATTGGCATACTTTTACTAACTACGATCGACCATCGTAGATCCGCTACGAAAAGAAATACAGTTGACCACAAAATTACATTATAGTTATTAATGTTTACCGCGTAAAAAATGTTATGTCGGAAGCGGGTATGCTATAATGGGTATTATATTTTGTATAACAATACGTTTTCTTTCTTTTTACTGAATGACGTGTGAGATACAATTATTACTGAAAAAAAATTAGTTGCAAGGACAAGGATCTTTGACCATTAAGTGATACAGCCATTAAAGTTGGTTACCAGAAAATATATAATTATGAAAGGCATGAATGGCTGAATTAACCAATTCAGATTGGTTTTTCAAATTGTTAACATTAGATTTTTGTTGGATTAACCATACATTATTTTTGTTTTTATGCTGAATAATAATAAACAGCACCCGTAGCTAAGTGGGTAACACCGTTTCCCTATATAAGTGAAGTGAAGATACTGAGGTCGGGTGGGGAGTTCGACTCCCGATGATGCTAGTAATAATAATCTAGGAGTTGCGCAATGGTCCGCATTAGTTTTTCTGAGCTCTGTGACATTTTCTGGACCCCTCCCCTAAATGATTATTATGTTCTCTTACAAAAGCGAGCCTACGTTTCTTTTCTGTTCTTCAAATTGTTTATTGGAAAATGTCTTAAACGTATCAAGTGTTAATTGTTGCTTTAATGTTAATGATAATGCTTATGAATTCTACATAGATTTCGCATCAATAAAGATCAATTGCAAGCGAGTTCTATTAGATAAAAAAGAACTCGTATCAAAATATTCTTGGACTACAACAAAATGTTAAGAAATGTGTCACAAAAATAGCTGACGACAGTGGCGGAGCTAGCTAGGGGCAGGCGGGGCAGTGCCCCGGGGCCCGGGCCTTTGGGGTGGGGCCGGATAGTTGATAACACCTTGGCAAGGAAAATTAATAATTCGCTGACTTTTAATCTCTGTAAAAGTTAAAACTTAAAATTATGTCATTTCTTATTTAAAAATAGTCAAAAAAAACAAAAATAACGTCTATTTGTCTATATATTAACAATATCTATAAGAAAAAAGCAATTATTTAAAAAAAATTGCAAAAAAACGGCTTCAAAACGTAAAAATGTTTTTTTTTGGCATATTTTGAAATCTGCACTTTGTTATGACGTCATATGAAATATATCATATTGTGATCCAGTTTCAATCTTTGCTTGTGTGTTAGTAAGTATGTTATTATAAGGCTAAATCAGTTTCAAAGCCTTGTGTTAGTCAGTGCGTAAGAAATTTAGGCTCAGTTGAGTGACTTAATTTAGCGTTCAGAACTTCAGACCCAGTTCCGTAGTGTGTATAGTGACTATAGTGAATCACTGTGTATATGCATGAGTATACCACTTTTGCACTAAACTTTATTGTTACTCAGTTATTGTTAAAATTAATAAAGTTTTCAACCCTCTAGGCATGTCAGAGTACAAGCATAAAAGTGGCTTTAGGGGGGCCCGTAAATAAGTTTTGTCCCGGGGCCCGTGACACTCTTGCTCCGCCACTGGCTGAGGAAATCCATTTCCCTATAATTAATTCATGTAAATAAAAACATTATATAAACGGATTATTAAAAGATAAAAAGAATTAACCAAACCAAAATCGTTTACTGTTTCCACACTGTCTTTAAACAACCATTAATCATAAATAATCTACAAAACCATATGACATTTATATAACAACAAATCAGTGGCATGTTTTTGCTAATGTTTTTGTTTTGAAAAATTATGCCTTTCTACCAGTAACAAGTTAAGCTACCTATTGCATATTAACTAGTCGATGAATACTAGTGATTGCTAAATAGTCCTTCATCTTTACTTTCAGCAATTCTATGAACTGAATTTAAAGTCACACTATAATATAAAAATTTTCAAGGCAAATTTTTACTAAGTTTTGCCTACAAAAAAAAAAAAAAAAATATATATATATATATATATAAGCATGTCGTGCAATACATATTAACTTTAATTTGTATAAAATGTTATATATATATGAAAATTATTTCACGAAAGTAACACAAACGTGAAAAATATTTATGATGAATAAAACCACGAAGGAGAGGAAACACAATGGTGCTCAAGCACTTTCGTCTAATGACATCCTCAGGAACACTGAAGTACATAAAGTGTTACAGCCTAATAAATTGACGCGTTCGGTGGAGAAGGGGCGAACGCAACATTTTCGAATTATGCCACAAAATGCAGTTAAAGTTTGTAAACTTTAAACCTTTGTATTTTTCCGGTTTATTGAAATGTTGTATGAATTTGAACACATATTTGAGTAAAATATTGTTGTGTAATATGTCGATATAATAAAACGCCAAGAAATTTTACAATATTATTTATTGATAGCTTCTGATGTTAACTGGTGTAATCCATTATTTGGTCCTCTTCGTCGAATGTTGTATTACCTGCTTCAACTGTTTCGGTTTCTTCCAGTTCCTTTAACAATCTTGTACAATAGTTCACTGCAGTTGCAGGCATTAGGTCTGATAATTCTTTGAGATCTTTTATTTTTTCCTTAGTTATTGGCAGCAATTGGGAATACTTTGGTTGCAGTGTCTGCTGGGCTAGATTGAATAAACTGACACTGTAGGATTTTTTCCCTTTCTGCAGTCTGACGGGATGGCTATTATCTGGGGTTGTGCGGTATGCAGTAGATATTACGTAGCCTTCTTTGTGTTGAAAGTCAAATATTAACTTTCTTGCATCTGTAAATTTAGTAGTTGTTGATTTCCTAATGACAATGCACGTTTTTAGGACGTCAAAATCGAGAAAATCAGCCTGTTTCATTTCTACAACTAGGAAGCGCTGCGAAACGGCTGTAGTTATGGCCGTAACATAATCTTTTTTGGTGTAAATAATATTGCTGTAATTATTTTTTATATTTTGTTCAATTTGGCCAAATTGAGCATCACAGGGCATTGTCGAGTGACCAGAAAGTAGATAGATGTGTTCAATGTGAAGCAATGATGCGGAGTGAATTTCTCTGAGATACATTAAAACCTAAATTTTACCGTGAAAGAGTGCAGACTAACATCTAATTTTTTGCATAGGTAAAGCAAAGGTTTTAAAGGATAATTATACGACAAAAACTCATTTTTCGAATTTTGTGGCGTTCGCCCCTTCTCCACCGAACGCGTCGTATATAGGTTACACAAAATATATTTTAAAAAAATGAAATGATTGTGGGAGGAGCATACAAATTTGTTAGGAAAAACTACCGATTTTAGCACTTTGCCCGAATCCAACACAAGATCGAATTGTTTCCAACCAATGTTATAGTCAATTAAAAAATAATAAATTGAAAAATAAAAATAAAACTTGTAAGAGGAGCAAACAAATTTATACTGGAAATCTGCCCAGGTTTTAGCACTCTGCACTTCTTGTCTAAGTCCGATATATTTGAAAATAAATTGAAAAATAAAAGTTATTAGAGAAGCAAACAAGTTTACCAAAGGTTTAGCACTCTACCCTTCTTGTCTAAATCCGTTCTGAACGTTCTAAACGAATTCAAAACAACGGGATCGAGTTGAAAAAAACCTTTGCTTATGTTGAAGTTATTTGTAAGTTGGATAATGGCAGACTCAAGAATATTTCTATTAACAATGTTGTTAGAGTGAAACTAGCAACATTGTTAATAGAAATATTCTTGAGTCTGCCATTATCCAACTTACAAATAACTTCAACATAAGCAAGGGTCTTTTTCAACTCGATCCCATTGTTTTGAATTCGTTCAGAACGGATTTAGACAAGAAGGGTAGAGTGCTAAACCTTTGGTAAACTTATTTGCTTCTCTAATAACTTTTATTTTTCAATTTATTTTTATATATATCGGACTTAGACAAGAAGGGCAGAGTGTTAAAACCTGGGCAGATTTCCAGTATAAATTTGTATGCTCCTCTTACAAGCAACATTGTTAATAGAAATATTCTTGAGTCTGCCATTATCCAATTTACAAATAACTTCAACATAAGCAAAGGTCTTTTTCAACTCGATCCCGTTGTTTTGAATTCGTTTAGAACGGATTTAGACAAGAAGGGTAGAGTGCTAAACCTTTGGTAAACTTGTTTGCTTCTCTAATAACTTTTATTTTTCAATTTATTTTTATATATATCGGACTTAGACAAGAAGGGCAGAGTGCTAAAACCTGGGCAGATTTCCAGTATAAATTTGTATGCTCCTCTTACAAGTTTTATTTTTATTTTTTCAATTTATTATTTCTTTTAATTAACTATAACATTGGTTGGAAACAACTTATTTGATCTTGTGTTGGATTCGGGCAACGTGCTAAAATCGGTAGTTTTTCCTTACAAATTTGTATGCTCC
>JAJOZX010000317.1:457500-515000 GCA_023014485.1 Bathynomus jamesi | reverse complement strand
TGAAAAACCAAATAGATAACGTAGATAACAAATAGAAAACATAATCTGTAGGCTGCTTAATTACTATACAGATGAAATTAGACAAAACACCAGTACAAAAAAAAAAAAAAAAAAAAAAATTAAAAAAAAAAAAAAAAAAAAAAAATTATTATAATGGTTATTAACACTAATATTTAATTGAAATAGGAAAAATTAAGAGGCCCGAAATTAATGAAAACAAAGGGAAAGTTGCCATCGTCTTACAGATTATTACAAAATTTCAACAAACAATCTGGAAAAAAATTGTTATCCCAACAGCAACCCACTTCAAAAATCCAATAAACCACCCAGCAACCAAAGATTATACACGAAAGGAATATTACAATTAAAATAGACACATAAGAATGTTAACAGTTCTTACAATAATATTTATTTATTTAACCAGGGCAAACCATTAAGAGGCAAAAAATGCAGTTAAGAAAACAGTAGGCCCATCGCCAACTTACTGACAATGTACGAATCTAATTTGTACAACCCAGGGCTAATATTAAAGACCAAATCCGCATTATTCTTGATCACACTTGATTCCAATATATTTCTGCTAACAATAGATTTACTAAACCTTAATTTGGAAGCATTTTTCCAATCAATGGGATGATTAGAATCTCTTACGTGAATGAAAATGGCGTTAGATTCCTGGCCACTTCTTATACTATATGATGCTGTTTAATACGTAACTCAAGGGTCTTACCAGTTTGGCCAATGTAAAATTTATTACATATTGTGCAAGGGATTTTATATACACAACCATGTTCACTTAAAGGGGAGTTCTTAATCAATGAATTCTTAATGACATCTAAATTTTTGAACGCAATATTTACGTTAAAAGTCCTCAGCAGATTCGGGAGCTCAAGGAAATTTTCTCTGAATGGTAACACTAAAACATTTTTTGTGTTATAAGGAATCTTATCCTTTACTTCCCCACCTCTTTACTCCCTAATAGACTTTTGAATCTGAGAGAACGCCCCTTCGATGAATTCCAGAGAATAGTTTTGCAGAAGCATATAGAAATTACTAAGATTGAAGTCGAAGAAACTTTTAAAGTTACTAGGGCGAGTAGATATAGTTTTGATATGGCAATTCCACCTGAATGGAAACAACGGTTACTGGACTATTGTTATAACAAACTTAGAAGAGAATGTAGTGTAGTGGAAAGGAAACTGGATATTAAATTACAAATTCTAATTGAAAGAAGTGATTGGACTAAGGATGCTAACCCCGGTTTTGTGATAAATCTATCAGATAAAGTGTTAAATAAAAATATGGTTACGGCTCTTGGATATGGAATAAATTTTTCAGCAGCTAAAAAGGAGGTGGACTATGTAGAAATAGCTAAGGCTTTCTGTAATTTAGAAAAATATAATGATTTACCTATAGAGGATGTGAATATTTGTAAAGGTATAGTATATAGTGCTATGTCTAAACCCTCTATTCCAAATTGTCCACAGAGGTTTTTCGACTCTTATGTAGCTTTAAGAAAAGATCAGAATCTACATATAACCAAAGCTGATAAATCAAATGCCTTAGTGATCCTCAATAAAGACGTTTATCTAGGAAAAATGTATGATCTGTTGAATGATGCGGACACTTACGTGAAATTAAGGAACAATCCCCTTGAAACTGTGAACAGTGCATTCAACAAGAAAATTAAACAACTTTTGAAGGGGAATGAAATGTTACTTAAACAGTTTCTGAGTACTTCACCGTCATTACCGTATATGTATGGCCTGATTAAAACTCATAAGCCAAATAATCCGGCAAGGCCTATTGTTAGTTCTATAGGATCTATTTCATATAAGGTATCCAAATGGCTTGTCTCCATTCTTAATCCTCTCCTTGGCACAATTTCACAATCACACATAAATAATAATGTAGACCTTGTGGAAAAATTAAATAGTATCAGTGTCAATTACAATTTTAGATTGGTAAGCTTTGATGTTATCGCTTTATTTACAAGAGTCCCGGTGGAGGATCTTTAAGTGTTTCTTTCGGAAGAATTGGTTAAGCATAATTTGCCTTTACCTGTGGCCACAATTATAGAATTAATTAAGCTGTGCATAGTAGACTCAAAATTTGTGTTCAATAATGAATATTTTAGACAGAAATTTGGTATGGCGATGGGAAACCCTCTCTCCCCCATTTTGAGTAACTTATATATGGAGTTTTTTGAAAGTAAGTTATTAAGGAAGATTCTGCCAAATTATGTTCCATGGTTTAGATATGTAGATGATGTTCTTTGTCTTTGGCCAGTGACTTTAAATCTCAATGAATTCCTACCCAAACTTAATAATTTAATTCCCTCTATCAATTTTACAGTTGAAATAGAAAAAGATTCTTCGATTCCTTTTTTAGATGTTTTAATATATAGGTCTGGAAAAAAGTTTAAGTACAATATTTACAGAAAACCCACTAATAATTGTTCCTATATACATTATTATTCTGATCACCACATTAATGTAAAACGATCCGTTCTTTCTACTTTGTTTCTAAGAGGCCTACGAATTTGTAGCCCTGAGTTTATTGACGATGAAATTAGTAAATATACAAAATTGCTTTTGATTTAAAATACCCAAAGAACTGCATAGATAAGTCCTTAAAAATGGCAAAGAAAACCTTCTACGAAGTAAAGGATAAGATTCCTTATAACACAAAAAATGTTTTAGTGTTACCATTCAGAGAAAATTTCCTTGAGCTCCCGAATCTGCTGAGGACTTTTAACGTAAATATTGCGTTCAAAAATTTAGATGTCATTAAGAATTCATTGATTAAGAACTCCCCTTTAAGTGAACATGGTTGTGTATATAAAATCCCTTGCACAATATGTAATAAATTTTACATTGGCCAAACTGGTAAGACCCTTGAGTTACGTATTAAACAGCATCAATATAGTATAAGAAGTGGCCAGGAATCTAACGCCATTTTCATTCACGTAAGAGATTCTAATCATCCCATTGATTGGAAAAATGCTTCCAAATTAAGGTTTAGTAAATCTATTGTTAGCAGAAATATATTGGAATCAAGTGTGATCAAGAATAATGCGGATTTGGTCTTTAATATTAGCCCTGGGTTGTACAAATTAGATTCGTACATTGTCAGTAAGTTGGCGATAGGCCTACTGTTTTCTTAACTGCATTTTTTGCCTCTTAATGGTTTGCCCTGGTTAAATAAATAAATATTATTGTAAGAACTGTTAACATTCTTATGTGTCTATTTTAATTGTAATATTCCTTTCGTGTATAATCTTTGGTTGCTGGGTGGTTTATTGGATTTTTGAAGTGGGTTGCTGTTGGGATAACAATTTTTTTCCAGATTGTTTGTTGAAATTTTGTAATAATCTGTAAGACGATGGCAACTTTCGCTTTGTTTTCATTAATTTCGGGCCTCTTAATTTTTCCTATTTCAATTAAATATTAGTGTTAATAACCATTATAATAATTTTTTTTTTTTTTTTTTTTTTTTTTAAATTTTGTTTTTTGTTTTTTTTTTGTACTGGTGTTTTGTCTAATTTCATCTGTATAGTAATTAAGCAGCCTACAGATTATGTTTTCTATTTGTTATCTACGTTATCTATTTGGTTTTTCATTAAATTCTTGCCAATTAATTGCCTGTTTTAATTAAATATTAGTGTTAATAACCATTATAATAATTTTTGTTCTCTGTATTGGTTTTCTTTTTGTCTAATTTCATCTATACAGTATATATTTTTATATTCAGTTATTTAGCTGCCTACAGATTATGTTATCAATTTGAAAAAATCTTTAGAGGGTTTTAAGGCCTTTAATTTGAGGTGCCAATTGTGAATTTTTTGCTTGTCTATTTAACTCATTTACTTTGTAATCTCCGTCTATTTTCTGTTCCTCCTTGATAATGTGAATATATCACGAAAGCGCTCGGACTTTGTGTTTCTTTTCCTTGTGGTTGTTTGCTTATATATATATATATATATATATATATATATATATATATATATATATATATATATATATCGTATATAAATAACACTGGTCAACAAAGATTTTTCATCAGAGTAACATTTGTGTTGGCTGGATAGCATATTTCACGCTGATTCCAAAACTGCATTCAGATTTTTTCTAGCACGTATAGTTTTCAAGATGAAGGCATATATATAACTACACAGATTTAACCATTTTAAATAGGCAAAATACTAATATTTGAACATTTGATTGTGTTTATTTTATTGTGTTTTTTTAGTTTATTCATCTTATTTATTTCAATTATCTTAATTATACATCTTATGTATTTCAGGTGTGAGCTTTTACGTCTAGCAGCATTGTGATTCAGGCAACAACGCCGTGCTTTGTGTGTCAAAAGATCAGTCCAGTCCAAGAACTTGTTGTGTGAAGTTGGTGTACATTTTTTTTGAATTTATAGTTTGCTCAGGTCAGTCAACATGCCTCGACAATGTAAGAATGACCCCGACAAGTTCTGTTTCGTATGCGGCCAGTTGACAACTAAAACACAGCGACGAAGTATTACAACCGACATTAAGAAAATATACAAGCTATACTTTGGTTGCCATCTAGGTGACCAAGATAAACCCTGGGCGCCACATCAAATCTGTTCTGGCTGTTCAAATGGATTACGTGATTGGCTTAACAAAAAGAAAGCTTCAATGCCATTTGCCATACCCATGATATGGAGGGAGCCGAGAGATCATCATGAAGACTGTTATTTTTGTAGTGTGAACTTAATGGGGTTTTCTGCCAAGAACAAACACCAGATTGTATATCCAAACTTGGATTCAGCACGTAGACCAGTAAAACATGATGAAACATTGCCCATTCCAATTCCCCCAAGTGATAGGCTAGATTCTATCATAGATGACATGGAAAGTGATGAAGGTGCAACTGGCGTTTCCGGACCATCTACAGAACCAGAGTACACTTTTGAAGATAGACATTTAGAGCCTAAAAAGTTAACCCAAGGACAGTTGAATGATCTTGTTAGAGACTTATCGCTGTCTAAAGAGAAATCAGAGCTTCTCGCCTCAAGACTAAAGGAGAACAATTTACTTGAGAACAATGTTCGTATTAGTTACTACCGAAAGCGGAATTTTGAATTAACAGCATTCTTTTCAGTAGACGGTCCTCTCTGTTATTGCCATGACATCAATGGACTATTTACAGCCATATCTCAGACGTATGTGGCATCTGAGTGGCGCCTCTTTATTGATTCGTCGCAGAGAAGCCTGAAAGCAGTTCTTTTGCATAATGGTAATATAATGCCATCCATCCCCATTGCCCATTCCGTCCATCTAAAAGAGACATATGACAATATGGATATACTACTTAAGGCAATCAAATACGACAGTCATCAATGGAATGTTTGTGGAGATCTAAAAGTTATAGGAATGCTTATGGGTATGCAGTCAGGATTCACAAATGGATATGTGAAAACTTTCTTGGAAGCAACAAGTCACCTGCGTATAAGGATGGAGTCAAGAACCTCCTTGATGCCTTCAGAGAAATGGAGTGTCGAATGTCGTTAAATATTCACTTCCTGCATTCCCACTTAGATTTCTTTCCTGAAAACCTTGGTGCAGTGAGTGACGAGCAAGGAGAGCGCTTCCATCAAGATATTCAGATGATGGAGAAGCGCTACCAAGGATATTGGAATGAAAGCATGATGGCGGACCATTGTTGGATGCTGTATCGTGACAATCCAGGCCAAATTTACAGAAGGAAATCACACTCACAGCGCTTTTAATAAAATAATGTATATATTCTATATTTATAAGTACATTGAATAAAGTATATGATGTATTTGTTGTTTAGCATTCCTAAGTGTGATCTATACATCCATAAATTTTCTTATAGCAATATCAAAAACTTAAAAATATCAAAACCAGTGTATCTATATAACTCTACGTGCTAGAAAAAAAAAAAAACCAGATTCGGAATCAGCGCGAAAAATGCATTAAGAAAAGTGTGATCATGTTTGTGATGAGAAAAAAAAGTTTCATTTTGTTGGCCAGTGTAATTATTAATAATTGTCTCCCCATTACTGGAGGACAAACGTCGTTCTCTCGAATGGCATTTAATTGGCAAGTTATTTTGGGTTAGGTTAAGTTAGGTTAGGTCAGGTTAACTTTAGTAAGATTAGGTTAAATTAATTTATTAATGTTGATTGAATGCCCATCAATCAAATGGGTGTAGGTCCTTGAAGTGGTCTGTAAAAACTTGTCGATCGATGTCTTGTAAGGTCGTGACTATAAGAAGATTGAGAACCACTGAATTACAGTACAATAATTATTATTCCTTATAATAGGAAGATATACATCTACAGTCAGTCTAGTTCTCGTATATAAACTAATAAAAGAAAACGCTCGTGTGCGTGACAGTTAGCTTAAGTATCGTGTCTCATTTTACGCTTATCATTGGCTTATGAAAGTAAGTACCCACACTTGAGAAATGACTTACTTTTAAACGAATGGGACTGAAAGTAGTAAGAAAAGTAAAAAAAGAAAAAAAACAAGGTACAGTTTATATCGCTGATCAAATCCTTTGTACTCTTATTAAGGGAAAGGTGAGGGGGTTTTGGGGGGAACAAGGGGGGTGTTATCTGAAATCTCGACGAACGTGTGGATTATGTCGCTGCATCTGCGGGAGAAGGTTCAATGAATGACCAAATTAGGACGCTTCTCATTTTTTAAAATAGCATTTTAATCTTACAGTTTATGTATTTTTTTTTATAGTTCTAGTTTTTAGTTGATCTTGTACGACGTGAAGTTAGTTTTTCTACGTATACACATTTAGAGAAAATGAGAAAATGAGAGAGAGAGAGAGAGAGAGAGAGAGAGAGGAGAGAGAGAGAGAGAGAGAGAGGATTGCAATTCATATCATGAACGTTTTTACATTTTCTAACAATGACTTTATTTATATAATGATAATAATATTCATAATAATAATAATAATAATAATAATTAATAAAATATAATTAATACTAGATAATTACAGTAATAAGACTATGCCCTATTGCCTTAATCTGATTTATAAAAGAATTAAACTTTTAAGCTAGACATATTAAAAGTTAAATAAATATGACTCCTCTCTGAATTACAATTATCTGTAAACTTGAAAGATGACATTTAATTTATATACGAATTAAAATGCATAAATCCATTATTATATAGACAGAGGAATGGCTAAAATTACTAACTTATCGTCAACACTGGTGTTTATTATACTGATCAAATAGGGTTTTTTTAATTCATGTTTTTAGTCCGGAATTTAGTCACGCATATAATAAATGCCAATACGATGAAAATTTAATCAAATTAGTTAAATATTACAATCTAAAATGTTTACTGTGTTAATGCAATGTCGTAGAACTGTATTCTTCCTTTGGTTAAGTTCTCTATGGGTGTTTTCCTCTTATTTCACTGTAAATATAATACAGGGTATTCATAATTATCTTTACAAATTCAGTTCAATTTCAGTTGAATTTTTAAACTTAATTTATGGTTACCCTGTATTTATAACTTATTTATTATCATGTTATTATAGATAAATAGATAGAGATTATTATAACAACTCTTTCGATGCCTTATATCTGCTCTTGTTGGCATTTCTTGCGTTTAGGCTGCAATTTGACTTTTTGTGCCTTGGAAAAATTGATAGATTATTAAGGATGCCTCGAGCAGTTAGTGCTCGTAATGTATCACGTGCTTAGATAATTAATGAAACTATTGTTAATAATGAGTAAATAAATATAACCTTTGAGGTTTCGTGTGTATGAAACAACGAGTCATGACAATCATTAGCGAGTGTAGCACTCTAGGATGAAACTGAACTCTTTAAATTAAGTTTATGATAAAGAAATATTGTTTACGGAAACTGATAACCCAGGGACTCCTCCAGGGGAGGGGTGGCTGAGATGACTAGCCATCCCTCTTGCCTGCGTAAGTTTACTTTTTCCACAATGTTAACTTTTTGTAACGGAAATTTTTATGTACAGTTGCACTCATTATTCGTAGGACACTCTTGAGAACAGATAGCGACACCTGGCATATATTTGTTGTGTGTACTACAAACGGTTGTAACATTTTATGAATGAATCTGGGGTTTAGTGAGTGAGCGCTGATTGGTTGGTTAACTCATTGCCAAATGTCTTTAGAACATAATTATTTCCATTCATCACTGGTTTACATATTACTAAAGAAACATAAATGAATAATTAAATATAAATTAAAGAAGGGGATATACTGTATATTAACAAGGGGAATGTCAATGAAGTGAATAAAAAATGGTCTTGTAAAAACTAAAAAAAAACCTTCGGACGTGATAACAGTGTTCATGGTATTGGCAAGCCTGTCATCCTGAACGAACTGAAGTTTCAATGTATAAATACAGAGCTGTAGGTAGGCATTACTGCGCACTGAGTAATTTGCGCGACCTACACCACCCATCCTCCCTGTATTTATTTATTGATTGATTTATTTATTTATTTATTTACATTTAATATTGAACATAAATTCAGATATTATTTTGTTATAATAAAGACAGCAAAAACCTGATATATATAAATACATATATAGTTGGTTTATGAATGGAAAAACAATGTTTTGATGCATATTAAATTTTAATAACATTATAACATTACCAGATTAATGGGTATCTGTAGGTTTCATACGTCACTGCTTAGAATATCTTCCAATTGGCAAATGAACGATAGCTGAATGGATACTACTGGTATGGCATTGTTACATCCGGAGCAAATGCTATTTCTGGATCAGCAACACTGATATAATGTAGTAATAAACAGTCACTGAAAGAAACATTATTTGGAAACGAAGAATGTTTTGTATTGAGGCAGCATCATAAATGCATATAATTGTTTTGTATTAATAAGTTTCATGTTACAACTTAAGTGTTGAACCACTGCAACTGTGACTCTTGGCGGTTTCTCACCTAAAGGGAGAGAATTACAGAAATTAAAACTATTACAGTGATTCATATCAATAAACATAGAGCCATTTAAACGATGATATTTGACAATTTTGCAAAGGTGTTACACATTCATAATTACCATTGTATTTGAGAGATATTTTATCCATGAACACAACAAATTTGATATCTTGTCCAGCCACCGTTGTTGTCTATGATTTCCTGCAGTCGATGTGGTACAGAAGCAACATGATTATATACCAGCTGTTGATTCCTCTTCAGCATCTCCCACTCACTAAATGTGTGTTGTAAAAGCTGGTCCGTTGTTCGTTCCTCTGCTGGTTCCCACACATTTACAATATTGGCCCATATATTGTCGATGGGATTCATATCGCAACCCTTACTTGCCCAGTCCCGAAGGTCGATATTTCTTTGCTCAGAGAGCCAACGTGTGACGATCCGTCTCTGTAATTCTCCTCGTAGTGTAGCCGTTCGTCTTTTGTAAATGCGACCACGATCTAAACAGTTAAACGGTCTAACTCGAAAAAACAATTTTTTCACAAAACGAACACTAAGAAAACAATTTTCAGGAATTCCTTTTTATCCCTGGGAAATGTCAAAATTACCCCCTTGGGGGTAATTACCCCCACTTTGGGACCCGCTGTGCTACACAGACCCTCACATACCTTCAAAGTCTATCATATATCTGTGGCAGTGTTTTACAACCTTTTCTAGGTCGAGGGACCCTGTAAGTAACATGTAAGATATTGTGGAACCCAGATATTCTCGATCCATTCTATTTCCCTTCGTTTTGTAAGCAAAATGATGGAAAAGTATGTAATAAACCATTTACATATCGTTACAAACAAATATTAGGTCATCCCATAAGTAATGCGGCATTTTTAATTTTTTTTTTTTCCATTTTTATCATTATTTTACGGATAGAAATCAAACAACTCTTTGAAGTTATTTATATTTAAATAAATATTTATTTAAATATAAATAACTTCAAAGAGGTTTGATTTCTATCTGTAAAATAATGATAAAAATGGAAAAAAAAAAAATTTTAAAATGCCGCATTACTTATGGGATGACCTATATAATACATTATACTGCTTGTTACAAAATACCCCTTTATTTCCATTCTAACTTAATTCCGTCTACATATTCTGAACTACTGGGCTTCAGTATGTTATGTTAAGTATTTATTACACAACATATCAGAACCCTTAATATTTTTTCGCTGAACTCTGGTAGAAAACAATGACGTATGGGCTAGTGGATATTTTCGCTCATCTATCGTTCAGTTGGCGATTCTATCAACGCTTAGGTAAAACCATAATATAGAAAACTCAGGTAGTACTCTTGTAAGTGTGTGAGACACACGAAAATGTAATATATTGGCTTCCTTTTGAGCTGATAACTATCATTTACGTGTTAAATTGCATTCAACCAATGTCTTATCTAGGAGATGTTAAATTGAACATGCTGACAATGTTTAACACGTGTTGTTGTACTGCATGTTATGTGTTACAGGGTTTATTCATTGAAATGTCAGTTGAATAGAGGATTACAGGCTTGCCAATACCATGAACACTGTCATCACGTATTATGGTTTTTATTTATAGAATATACAAGAACATTGTTTTATTCACGTCATTGATATTCTCCTTATTAACCCTTTACTGCCCAAAAGGACAAATTTTTAACCTTTCAAATACACGCATTCATAACTTAACCCTACAAAATATTTGGCCAGTAAAGGGTTAATATATATTCCCTTCTTGAATTTATATTTAATTATTCATTTATGTTTCCTTAGTAATATGTAAACGAGAGTGGTGAATGGAAATAATTATGTTCTAAAGACATTTGGCAATGACTCAAGAGCTGGTACGTCACATCATTCATAAAATGTTACAACCGTTTGTAGTACACACAACAAATATATGCCAGGTGTCGCTATCTGTTCTCAAAAGTGTCCTATGAATAATGAGCGCAACTGTACAAGAGAACATTTTTAGGTAAAAAAGACATTATCTTATGTTCTTTGAAAGCATGGCAAAATGTGTAGCTCAACAATAAGCGAAATAGCCACCAGAAAACGTTTTTTAGAAGCTTTTGAAGCAGATTTTGATACTACCCCCTCACCCAAATCCTGGAGGAGCGCCTGTAACCAACCTTATTTAAATTATCATCTTGTCTTTAAAAATGTTACTTGAAAAAGCAATAAACAGTTTTTACAAGAAAAGTGTTTCTAAAAAATAAAACAAAATTGTTAGGTCAAAAGTTTAAATTTAAAAAATGTTAATTTTAATTTTTTATGGGTATTATTTGTAATCGAAAGAAGCTTAGAAATTTATTTCAGTAAAATACTTTCTCGTTCATACTTTTCGATCTTCATCTGATTAAAATGTTACCCTTTTTATTCCTTCAGTTTCTTTTACTATAAAAAATTTGAATTTAGGCAAAATTTACATATAAAAAAAATGAGGAGACTACAGTTAATGTATGGGTAAAAACTAAAAATCAGGACAAAAACGCTAAAAATTTCCTTTTATTTTAATAACTTAAAGTTTAAAATAAAATTTTTATACCCACATCTACCCAAGTCCTTCATAAGCTCTGTGGGTAGCCCTAACATATTCACTTTTTAATATACTATTTATATCTTTATCATATCTTTGTGACAATAAAATTCGCTCGTGTTACGCGAGGATGATCATTTTGTCCTCTGGGGGTTTCTTTGCATAAACCTATAAATAGGCTTTGACGTACGAACTAAAAGGGTGGGCTTCGAAGTCATAAAATTTATGAAGCAAACTGCATTATGCTCGCACTTCATAAATGCGAGTAATATACATTTATTGGTAATCAAACACGCCTTACTTTATTGTTATCGCTGCTTCGCGTGTTAACTTCTTTCGGTGTAAGAAAAAATTGTTATTTAAAAAAGGAAAATGAATAGCGTGAAATTCTTTTAAAGATAAATATCAGCAATTTACATTTCTATTTTTTAAATTATAATCGTAAATAAGGTCGAGTTTTTTTTTGTAAATAAGGTTTAGTTTTTTATATTTTCATTCCTAGAATGTTTTCATTGTTTAGTTCATTTGCATGACAAAGCATTTGATTTAGATAATTGTAAACTGCATCCTGCTCCGCATCTTCCGTGCACACATTATTATACCATGTACGCACACACAACACACACACACAGACACACACACACACACACACACACACACAAAAATTGGCTACCTTACAAGACCTCAATATTTTCATATTTTAAATTGTGGATGGCGATACTTGATTTGACTTATTCCAAATAATTAAGTTGACCTAACCAAGCCTAACCTAACCTAGCCTAACCTTCCTTACATTTTTTCAGGATATTTAACGATTTTAAATAAAAAAAAGTCTAAATCTATGTGGACACCGGTAATGTTGCTACCAGCGATGATGTAAAGTAGCCAAGAACACACACACACACACACACACACACACACACACACACACACACACATATATATATTATATATATATATATATATATATATATATATACTGTTATATATATATATATATCTGTGTGTGTGTGTGTGTGTGGTGTGTGAGTATAAAACCTTTAAAGTAAATGTGCAGATGAAACAAGTGAAAGTACAATGTAATTATTTATATGCCATACACACGTGTGACCAAATAAAAAAAAAAATAGTAACGAAAAGCTTGTTAATGGGGACGAAAAGAATGTATCCGTAAGTAGAGATTATCACACACGGATACAAGAGAGAAAATTTGTTTAGTTTCGCTTCGAATATTTACAGATTGAGAGAAGTGTTATGGAATTCCAAACTTCAAATATTTCTTTTGTTATTGCAAAACTGTATACGAGTAACGGTAATCTACGTAGTTCGGTTTGGATGGAATATCATTTATCTCTTGTTTCTTGAAAAATCTGGATCATCATTGATTTAGTTTAGCTTTTATGAAGGTTTCAGAAACAGTTTAGAAAAATAATTGGATCGTATAGTATTTTAGTTGAGGAAAATTAAGAATGTTTATCTTCTATTTTGTTGTTTCTTCTTCTCGCTTAGTTTGGGAGATGGAGGTTTTGACTTCGATTATTGTTCCGTTGATGAGCGTCATATTCTTTGTAAAGAGAGCACCATCTTCGATTCGGAGTGCCCAGAAAATGTTCAAGTTTATACCCTCGGAGCAACCGCTAAAAGGAGCATACTTTCAACATTAAATTACATCAGGTCAAATATTGCGAAGGGCGGCATCAGGAAGGAAGAGAAATTAAGAATTCTACCAGCTGCCAACATGATGGAAATGGTAAAAACTATGACGATTATCTATCATTCACGCATTAATTTCAGTATAAATATTGTCTAGTTTTTGCAGTTGACCTTTAGAAATTCTGGCAATAAAGTCGAAAATCTTCGATTAGTCCCTTTCATGGGCTTACAGTTGCGTAAGCTTTTGGTTATTCATACCTTCACAACAAAATAAAAATAAAATAAAATAAAATTAATAAATAAAAATATGCATGTACAAAATGATTATTATCTAATATTGCTTAATTACTTTTATTCAAAGAAGTGGGATGATGAACTGGCCTCGGCAGCGGAAGCAATTGTCAGTAAATGTGCCACTTACGAACCCTGTGCGGAATGTGTAAATTTAGGTAAGCGACTCACTCTTACTTTTACTCACACACACACACACACACATATATATATATATATATATATGTTACGCCCCGTTTGTGTAATTGCCCAATTCATGAAATGGGCAATATAACTGCCTATTTCATGAAATGGGCAACTTCCTGCCCATTACATGAAATGGGTATTTATATTGCCAGTTCGTGAAATGGGCAGAATTTTGCTTACCCATTTCATGAAATGGGCATCTGTATGAAGGAAAATTAAAATTTCGACTGAATCATTTATTAAAAAAGTAAAACCTTAAAAAGAGATAAGGCAAGTGATAATGATTAGTCTACATTCTTACAGGATTTGTGACTGTGACAGGCGCTGTTGCAACGAAGATTATTTTTCAAACATAAACATCGTTTAGTTAGACAGTTACTTCTACAATGGCTCCTCCTGAACCTTTGTCCTCCACAAACACTTTGTAGTTTAACGATTTTGCGAATGCTTAGTTTGTTTGAGGGAATATCGCTAGATTTAAGACCAGTATAGTGAACAGATTCAAACTGATTCCTTGAAAGTTTACCATTTATTACTTCGACTTTTGTTCCTACTGTGTAGCCACCGTCGTCCTTAGCAAGAATTATACCTATTATATTACGAGGATCACCTTTACTACGATCAAATTGAGATACTGTAACTATTACATTATAACAAACGTCAACCGCTGGCAACGTTTTTTGCGTCAACATTTTTTCTGCTTGTAGCACTATGTCCTCATGAGCTTTTTGCCGTGCGAGTACAGCAGGGTGTACACTGTACAGCAGCATCGTCTTGTGATACGTCCTTAGGTGATACTTGCATCACGACTGTTTCATGCGCAGGCGAGTGGTCTGGCTGTAGCGGTGGTAGCGCAGGTGTTTCAGCAACATTGTCTTGTAATGCTTGCTGCACGGCTGGTTCATGCGCAGGCGAGTGGTCTGGCTCCAGCGGTGATGATACAGGTGTTTCAGCAGCATTTTCTTGTGCTGGCAATGTTTAGGCGTTGCAAATGGGCAACTTACTGCCCAGTGCCCATTATATGAAATGGGCATTTATATTGCCCTGTTCGTGAAATGGGCGGAATTTTGCTTGCCAATTTTGTAGAATTGTATAAGATTTTAAAGGTCATACACGTGATTGCCCATTTCACGAACTGGGCAATATAAATGCCCATTTCATGTAATGGTCAGTAAGTTGCCCATTTCATGAAATGGGCAATTATATTGCCCAGTTCATGAATTGGGCAAATACACAACAGGGCGTAACATATATAAAACTATATATATATATATATATATATATATATATATATATATATATATAGGTAGGTAGGTATCTACAATTTATGTAAAAAATTCATAACTTTATATAACGAAATTTAAACTTATTAGGGCTTAGTTACCCATTCAGGGGCCCAGTTACCCAATTTTATGGTATATATATACAGTATAAGAAATTAAAAAGAGGATGTCAAATTTCATAAAAGAATTAACATTTTATTTCTTTTATTAAGAGATTCAATAAGTTTTATACAGTTGTAAAAATACTAAACGACGCTTTAAAATTTTTTTGCGAACAGGAAGATTTCGAATGTCTTTTATTCAAGAAATGTTTATCTACCCGTCAAACTTCATAAAACCGATGCCGTGGGAAATTTACTTGAAAAATATGTATGATAAAGACTGGCCACTGGCGAGTATCAACAAAAATACCAATGAATTGAAGTAAGTTTCATATAACTAATTAGATTTTTGCACACACACACACACACACACACACACACATATATATATATATATATACACACACACACACACACACACACACACACGTGTTACTTTTGTGAAATAATTTTCATATATATATATATATACTGCAGGTGTGCACCCTGACGAGGTGTACTGCTGAATATACGAAAAGCCTTGGAATAATGTTTTGTTTTCCTTTGTGGGTTTGCATATATATATATAATATATATATATATGTATATAATGTATATATATATTATATATATATATATTATATATATATATATATATATATATATATGTATGCATATTATATATATATATATTAAAAGCGAACTAACATGAAAAAGTCGAAACTAAAAATTTTTAAATAAACTTTAAGGTCCCGCGAGCATTTGTCAGAAAACAATCAATCACGCATCGAACAAAATAATTTTTATGTAGCTATCGTTGTTATTATTATTATCATTATTTTAAAAATTAAAGCTACTTTTTAGGACAGTTTAAATTTTAGCCTAAAAAAGTGGATTTATCTTTAATATTATATCAATAACCTTGTTTATTATACTATTCTAAATTTTTTTTAAAAACTATTATTATACGATTATACTGTATGTATATGTATATATTTTACTTTACGTGTATAAAAGTAATATAAATATAGTCACAATAAAATATTTGTATTTTGGCATTCAATATACACACGCATAAAAACTGAATGATAGATTTCTGAGAAGTAAACACAGAACCTAAATATACGTATTCTTTCTCAATGATCGTCTAATATTTATTATGAATCTGCATTTTTTACTGATTTTTTTTCAATATTTAAAAGTAAACAGTGAAATGGATATTATACTATATTATGTTCACTGTAACACCATATTTCCGTTGTTTTTATAACTTGAAAATCATTAGTAAAACTCCTAAATTTGTTTTTATCTCTGATATAGTTCTGTTGAATCTATTCTTCCCTCTGAACGTATGGCATGGGCAGAGACGTATTTAGTTGGGTGTAGCCTCGCGATATTCTCTAAGAATAACATGATGGTTCATGACGTTGCATGCTCATTTGGACCGTTTGGTCCTAAAGCAGGGAAATCGATGTACCTCTCAGGATTCCCTTGCACCAAGTGTCCTTCGGGCTCAAAATGTTCATCGCAAAGTGACGTTTTATGCGGTAAGCGATTACGACACCATTACTGTTAAACGTCTATGGAACGATACAAATTTTAATTACTGTAACATTACAGACATTAATTAATTAATTTAGTTATATATTTTCATTTGCAGTATGTGAGGGTGTATGTTTACCTTTTCAATACAAAACTGGCAGTCGTATTCGTAGAGCAGCAGCGACAACTATGGCGCCTGTAGCCACTAAACCTGCATCCGGGGGAAATGGCATGACTCCTGGAACAGGCCCAACAGATGCGACTGCTCTTAAAGTTCCAGGTTCCACTGTTAAAGTTTCAGGCTCCACTTCAAAACCTATACTAACTGATACAGATACAGACGAGTCAATTGATGTAGAATCGGGAAGTGATGCTGGACATTCCTCAAATTTTGCTTTATATCTACATGTTCTTTACGTAATCTTTGTAGTCTCTTTATTAAGAGTTTAGCAAACGTTTCAGCACTTAAATATCAAAGAAAGTCAGACTAACAAAAACAAATATATGCCCTACATAAATAAAACTACGGAAATAAAATTAACAGTCAATTAGGATTTCTGATAAAGAACAGTAACTTCATATGATATTTCCCTTTCGAAGAGGTCTTACAAACTTATGTTTCTTATATGGTTGGAACAGTCATTAAATAAATTTTCATCGGCATTTCTAAAAGCATTTTTTTACCCTAAAATTTTCTGAAATTAAAAAAAAATTGAATAACTTCTTGAAATGACAGTGAACAGCTGAACTTAGCTGCTCATACACTACTAACTAACTTCATTAATATTATAATGTTTTACCGCATTATAAATACATACTTATAATCTCTGATTTCGGGATCATATTTATTACAATGCAATCAGAGAGCATTTCCATGCTTTTAAAATATGTTAAGTATAGTTAAAAAAATGTTTCCTATTTTATGTGTAATAGTATTGTACATTAATAATATACATACATACATACATACATTATATATTGTAATGGTTACTTAAACAATTCAAATATTTTTTCATTAAGGTATTCATAAATAAATATTTGGTTCTGGTTGGTATGTTTCAACTGAGCTACAGTTAAATATAGTTTTTTTTCATTGGTTTTCCTTCTTCTTTTATAAGGACATTCATTTGCTTTTGGTCTTCTCTAAGGACAAACATTGGCTTTGATCTTATCTAAATTTCCTTTTTTAAGAAGATTTCTAGGAGAAAAATGGCAACAGGGCTTTTAAGTTATTGTCTCATGATAACTTAAATAAACGTAATCACCCTAAAACTACCATTTACCATGCTTTTCTTTTCAACAAGATTAAAAATAGAACTACTTGAAGAGAATGAAAATAAAAAATAATGGAACAGAGAGTGACTTCCAGTTTTTTCAATTTATCAACGAACAAGTTTCTTTAGCCAGTCTTTTACTTCGGAAATTCAAAAACTTTATTCAGAAAAAAATAATTCAATTTAAGAGAAAGTTTTACGATAGGGATATTTTATAATGGCATCCAAGGGATGTTTTATATAGTTTGAGGTACACCATGTTGTAATGCAGTATAGTAAATGTGGATGGATGGAGGAATAGTAAGTGTGGTATCACCTGTATATTGTATACAATATAGTGTGGTTGGGAGATGAAAATCAATGACGTGAATTAAAAATATTAGTTGCTGAAGAATAGATTCTTTTGAGAGCCTACTATTTACCACCGGCTCGTCGGGTGAAATATCTTTTAATCTGATGAACTGATGACGATTATTCAGATACGATTTGAACCAGTCAAGGATATTTCCTCTTATTCCATATATGTGAAGTTTTTGCAATAAATTTCCATGCATGCTTTAGACAAATTTTGGAAAACCAAGACAATGTGTTTTTTGTTGTTTATACTATGATAGACATTTTCTACTCCTAATTGGAAACTTCTATACCCACAATACCACGGTTTTTATCCGAACGTGTGTATACGTACATTTCCAACCATTATACTCGTATCACTGGCCTGATAGATACACTGAACTTTAATTAAGTATCATGACTTGAAATTAATGCTATCTGCCGAATCAATCCTAAGCCACTAAATTAAGACATTCAATACAGAAAGAATATTTATCCTCTGTATTAGTGCGTTTATCCTGTAAATTATTTAGAAATCAACCAATTGAAAATATGATTTTTCTAAAAAGTAAATCCACTAAAATTTATATCAAATTTGGGAGTATTCGGTAGGCTATTGTCATTTCAGAACTTTAAATTGTTAGGGCTTCGTCATAATTAGTTTGGTTTGAAATGTGAGGGGATTCTTGATTCCCTGAAAGTAAATAATTTAATTATTACATTTTAAACATTTATCAGTAGTGAAATCGCTAAAATGTACGTAATTAAGTGAGTGAAAATTTAAAATTGAATTAAAATATGAATGCACAGTATGTATATATAGCTTGCACAATGCACATACTGTATACCCTACTTGTATTTATGCCTTTATTTTTTATTAAACTTTATTATTTGTTGTTATTACTGAAATACTGTTGTATAGTTAATATTTTAAATGTCAGAAATGTTTCTAGTTTAAATTTTTTAAATAATCCAAGTTCATTACCCGAATTTTTTCGTTTTAATTAATAATAGAAAAATACTCGTACTAAAAACACAAAGGCTGCCAGGAGAAATTCGACTTAAAATAGTTTATGCATTAAATATCGTAATACATTCATAGAAAACATCTTTGTTTTGTTTTTAAAGACGATAACTAAATAAAATACTTGTTAATTGCCCTTTGCAAATAACATTAAGTAAATAACAATTGTTTGAAATGATGTTTCTGAAATGAAGTTTTTCAAGAAAATAATAATAAACATTAATTTTTAGAATTATTTAGATCTTATAATTTAACCTAGATATTAAGAGTAAATGTAAAGTTTTTCATCGTATAAACCGCTGGAAACATAAACAATAATTGCATAATTAGCAGTAATTAGCATTGTTTATAATAAAATGTACGCTTATGAAACCATAAATAATGAGCGTAATATGCAATATTCATACTAAAATTCTAACGTAATATTATACACATCGTTAAATATTTGTTCAACTTTGTACCTATGTTGTAACTTCAGTGAAATCATATCATTTTTCCAGGAGCTGAACGCCGAACGGCGTTTGGTTGGGGACACAAGCACCGGACCTCCCAAATCACAATATCACAGTCGCTTAAAGAATTGGAAACACACACACACACACCCACACACACACACCACACACACACATGTACGAGTATATATATTGAAAAATAATTTATTGGCAGAGTAAAGAAAATACTCGTAACTTCCATAATACAGATAGTGCTAATAAAAACTTTAAAAAATAGGGTAAAAATAAAAAATAGGGCTAACACTTGCAATGAAACAAGTAATAATAAAAGTAATAATAAAAAATAAAAAATAAAAAATAAGACTAAATAAGACAAAAATACAAGTAATAAAAATACCAATATTAGTATGGAGCTAAGACAAACATTTTCCTACGGAGAGGTTCATTGTCTAGAAAACGTAAAGCCGGATTGATGAATGGCTTGCACAGTTGTATTGTCTGAGTTTTGCGAAGCTGAGCATCTTGGAGATAAATTATGCACCAGTTTAAAAGATCTGCTATAAAGCAAATTTAGGGTTGTACCAGAACCTCTTTTATAATTAGTCCACAGTTGCTGCACATAGTTATTAATACAGAAACTACGAAAAAGAGTGTCTTTAGTTTCGCTTGTACAGAATCTGAAGTTCCTTATAATCATGTTTACTTCGGTACAGTAACTTCGATATTGCCTCCTTATGTCTGAATCATCACCTTTTATTTTCTAAATAATATTCGTTGTTTGATTTGAACCTTTGGTATAGAATTACATAACCCTAATTTTGTAACATTAAAATTAATATCATGGTTCTGTAAATATAATTCGCAAATACTTACAACAAATCTTATAGATTGCTACATAAGTTACCTCCAAGATGCTCAGCCTCTCAAATGTTCGCTAACCGCAATATTCCGAGCACCCTGAGTAACAAGACGTGTTTAAGACAGTCTAATGCGAAGAATTGAAAACTCAGATAATCCACTTCTCCAAACCAGTCATCAGTTCTGCTTTATGTCTCCTAGACTGTGGAATGTGGACCTATTGGTATGAAAGTGTTCGTCTATCGCTCCACTTAACTCCTGCAATCGCCATTCTATTACATGTGCTTTTTATTTTCACTTTTATGTTTTTCCTCTTAGTACTACCTTTGGCAAGTTGTTATTACTAATTTTATTATTTCTCGTTTCATTACGTGTATCACTGTTATTTCTTTATTACCGTAGTTCTTTTTGTTCTTAATATTGTTTTATTAGTTGTATCGTTGATTACATTGATGGATACTGTACCTTTTTTTTATGGGATCTATCTACTGTCAATAAACATTATCATTGTCATTATCATTATCATCATTATCATTACCATATGCGTATATGTTGGTATTGTCACTCACTACGTCACGTACGTTTTTAGTTCCCTTTATTCTTTTTGCATTCTTATTTGTGGGTAGTTTTTATTATAACTTGTTTCAGTACGAGTCTTATTTTTATTTCTCTTTTAGTCATAATTTTTAGTTTTTAAAATTTATTATTGTTTGTCTTATCTTATCGTTTATTACATTTAAGAATATTGTACTATTTTATGGGATTTAGATCCTGCCGATAAAACTTATCATTATCATTATATTATAAAATTAAGCTCAGGACCACAAGGTATAGTGCTGGCCCCACTCCTGTTCATTATCATGCTAACAGACATAGAGAGTGGAGTTAACAGCAACAGTATAGTAACATCCTTTGTGGACGATACAAAGATCAGCAGAAAAATCAGCAATGGCAAATGAAGTGGAAGCCTTGCAGAGGGACAAAAACAAAATATACAAATGGTCAGAAGACAACAATATGACATTTAACACCGAGAAATTTCAGCTCTTGAGATATGGTAGAAATGAGGAACTTAGACTGCATATTATGCTCCAGATAGACAATACATTCAGAGAAGCATGAAAGCGGTCGACTTGGGGGTAATAATGACCGATGATGCCAAATTCGAGACCCAAACCAGATAGCAATAAACAAAGCAAAAAGATTCGCGGGACAGGTACTAAGAACGTTCAAAAGGAGGAACAAGACAGTAATGATTCGCCTGTTGAGAACACTGATCATACCAAAACTTGAATACTGCTCAGTTTTGACGTCCTCATATAAAAAGGAAGAAATTGATAAACTAGAAGAAACGCAGAGACATTTCACAGCCAAGATTGATGGCTGAGAAGAACTCAACTACTGGGAAAGACTACGTAAACTAAATCTGTACCACCTGGAAAGAAGAAGAGAGGTATACCATAATCTACATATGGAAAATTATCGAAAAACTGGTACCAAACCTCAAACTAAACCCAATTACCACCCAAACAACTCTGGAAAATAGGAAAGGCAGAATGTGTGGTGTTCCCAAATTAAAGGGCCGACAAGGGACCTCTTCAACACTGAAGGAAAATAGTTTGGTTGTCATGGGGCTAAAACTTTTTAACCAGCTTCCTAAGGACCTCAGAAACGTTACAGGGGTCAAAGTTGAAGTCTTCAAGAGAAGACTAAATGTCTGGCTCAGGACGGTACCAGATGACCCGGGTGTATCTGGCTATGTGCGGTGGAGAGCTCAAGTGAGCAACTCGCTCCTCCGCCAAGCCAGGCCTAGAGGTGGAGCCACCAGCTTGACCTCCGTGTGAAGAGAGACCGACGCACGGAACCGCAACGAGGTTAAAGAGGTTAAGATGATCCAAACTTTAACCGAAGTGTTTATTGATACCATATTATCGGCATAGGACAAGTTATTTATCTTCACGTTATCTATAAAACATCCCACTCTTGCCTCATTAAGAGAAGTAAGTAATCCATCAATAAACACAATGAACAGCATTAAACTTGGACAATGCATTGTTCCACCTAACCATAAAAGTTTTGTTGGTGTAGCAAAATTTCAGTTTAGTTAAAACATACAATGGAACAATCCTGTCTTCTAATTTTGTAAACAGAATACTGTGATTCATTCTATCATATGCTTCGTTTATATTCAAGAAGGAACTATAAAGAGTTGAATTACGATCAGTATATTTAAATACAATCTCTTTCAACACATAAATACACAGATCAGTTGAACGGAAACTTTTAAAACCAAACTGATTCGGAGACATTCATAAAGAATAATTTAATCGGCGCAGTAAACGTTTCTTAAGTAGTTTTGAGAAGCAGGAGGCAACAGCAATAGCTCTGTAGTTATCGCTTGGTAATATATATAATGTGTGCGTTTTAGAGGCAGGGCCACGAGCCTGACCTCCGTGCGATGAGGAATTGACGCAGGAAACTCCTACAATACCGGGTTACCAGGTACAAACAGTCACAACTTATAGATATGTAAATAATTAAAAGGAAATACGTGTAGATCTGGCTGACAGGATATGAAAATGAAGTCCACCAATAAATGACGTCTTTGTATGACTCATTTTTGGTTATTTCCGATGAATTGGGCGTTGGATACTGATTAAAAGTGAGTAGAAGTTCACCGAGTAACGTTGTTAATTATCACAGACATTACTGTTGATTTTTAAGGATTAATAATGAAGTATAATACAATTTGATTAAATAAAAGGTTTGAAATTATAGATATTCTGAGTTTGGTCCAGTCTGTGTAGAACAAGTTTGAGAATGTAGACGTTATTGTATATGTATACATATGAAGGACGACGAGGGGGATGTGTGCAGCTTCAAGGAGGAAACACAAACAGTGCAACTTATTCATGATGAATTATGAACACGGATCCAATAATAACCTTTTGTGTCTGTAGTGGATACTGTTAACTCTAAACTAAAGTATACAAAAATTAGGAGTTGTAATACCTCTTTGAGCAAAATAAATCAAAGTATTTTTTTCGGTATTGATTAGTGATGTAGCGGATGTCATTTTTTTCACATCCGCGGATGCGGATGCGGATGCGGATGTCTACATTTTCGTTATTTTTTAGGATATATTCCAGATTTGTTGTGTTTAACGTATATAATAAGTTATTATATAGAGAGAGCTGTAGCTATAATGTAGTATAATTGATTAATTGTACAATAATTGCTGTACTTTTCCCTGAACATATAAAATAATAGCAAGCATCTAACTAATATAGAAATCAATTAGTGAATTCGTCTGCAAATAAATTCGTTATATTTTGTTGAGTTTCAGCCACAATTAGAAACCATAATTGTGTTACCCGACCTCTTTCCCCAACCTCCACCCTTATAGAAAGAGATCTTTAATTAGCTTGATAACTATTTATATTAAGTTTAAAGTTTTATTAGGCATATTTATAAATGAGTAATTAAAATAAAGTAAACTAAGATGTTCATCGTTAATATTCAAACTTAATTATAGGAAGGTTATGCTTAAGGAACATTAATTTTCTGCCTTTTCTGCTGGCAGTCTGTTTCTCTTTTCATCATACAGGGTGTCCCGTAAGTCTGGACCCATAGGGAAAAATAATAAAATTACAAAATAGTCAAAAATTTATTACATAATCTGTTCAAAGTGTCCGCCGTTGTGTCGCACACATAGTTGAAGACGCAATCTCCACTGCGACAGCACTTTCTGAATCACAGTCGCAGAAATTTCTTGACACGCCTCCACAATGCGTGCTTTAAGGTGGAAAATGTTCTGAAGTTTGACCTCGTACACTTTGGCTTTCAGTGGCCCCACAAATAAAACTCCAGCGGAGTAAGATCATAATAAAAAAATAATAAAAATAATAATAAAAATAATAAAAAAATATATTATAAATAAATTTTTGGACTATTTTGTAATTTTATTATTTTTCCCTATGGGTCCAGACTTACGGGACACCCTGTATATTAATCCAGCACTCACTGCTAAATAATCTCTCGCTTGGTACGCTTGTTGGAGGACGTGCTAAATGTTTCCTTGCAAGTTTACTCAAGTATGGATAGATATTCTGCGCATTTTTCCACCAACTATTAGGATTGTCACATGCAGCCAGGCGTTTTACTTGGTGATAGCTCTCGATCATTTTTACTACATCTTTTGACATCGCGTAGGTCTCGTCATCACTGCTTGACTCAAGAAACTGAGAGAGAGATTCTGTGATAGATTTGCTTGTTGAAGGTGTTGGTTCTGTCACTGAAACTTTTATTCTTTTGGTGGGTGGCGAAGCGACAGATTCAAGAGATTGAAGCTCTTCAACTGCTTTGCCAAGTGATGATTTAACTCGTTCTAATGTACTAGGTGAAAATAACTTAGCTTTGTAACGTGGATCTAAGTAGGTTGCAAGAGAATAACTTCATACAAGAACAGCCTCTCGTCTTGTCGCTTGCATCACTTTTGCGCACAATGAACTAGTTCTATTATTATAGTAGAATTTGATAATTTCCGCTTATTAATGACGTTTTATCTCAACGGTCCACATCCGCACGACATCCGCAGTCCAAAGTGCGGATGCAGATGCGGATGCGAGAAAATGTGCGGATGTTCCGCGGATGCGGATGTGACCTACATCACTAGTATTGATGAACAAAAAATGGAAGTCTCGTTAATATAGTGACCATGTGTATGTTTGATAATGATGCTGCGAGCTGCTCGCACCTTAAATGCGTGTATGAGCAAAACATTGCTCAATGAATGGTAAAATCTTTTATTTTTTTCTAAATCTTCATCTACAAACAATGTTAAATATATATATATATATATATATATATATATATATATATATATAATATATGAAAAATTATTTCACGAAAGTGACACGTGAAAAGTATTTATGATGAATAAAACCACGAAGGAAAAAGAAACACAAACGGGTGCTCAAGCGCTTTCGTCTAATGTGTTCCTGAGGATGTCATTAGACGAAAGCGCTTGAGCACCCGTTTGTGTTTCTTTTTTCCTTCGTGGTTTTATTCATCATATATAATATATATATATATATATAATATATATATAATATATATAATATATATATATATATAATATATATTTATATATTATATATATATATATAATATATAAATATAATATATATATATAATATATTATATATATATATATCTATATTATATATATATTTTATATATATATATATATATATTCTTAAATCTATGTAAATTAAGCCGAAACTCACTGTCTGCTATATATACGTTTGTAAATCATCGCGAAGTGGACTACGATAAAGCTCTGTTTGAGATACGTCTCTCCTTTCTCAATAAGATGAAGGTGCGCGCCAGTAAATAATTTTAAATGACTTCACTGATAGAAATTCTTTGAAAAACAACACCCCTAAACCAAATCTCTTTCAAAACGGGAAGGACACTGAACTGATAGCCGTTGTTTTACGTCCAAACACCGATTAGAGAAGAGGATCTTTATGCGTATAGCGTGTCAGTGCTTTCCATTATGTGGAAATGAGTGTGTGTGTTTGCGCGCGCGCGCGCGCGAAAAGTTAATTGAGTACAGTGAATTTCTGAAGTGATTTGTGTAATACAGTTAGTTAATTTTAGTTTTAATTCTTCTTTTGTCTTTCTATATATCGTAATATTCTTAATTAATATTTAATGCGTATCTGTTTATTAATTTTATCTTTACTAATTTGATGTTAATTTTCTTGAAAAGATATTTGTAATATATATATATATATATATATATATATATATATATATATATATATATATGTGTGTGTGTGTGGTGTGTGTGTGTGTGTGTGTATATATATATATATTATATAATTGCAAAGAAAATACTAAAAAGGCCTTAAACTTTGGGATATTTGATGTTTAGTGAAACTAAGGGAAATTTCAGATTTTTATGAATAAGATGATCGAGGAGATATACTCTAGTTACACACTGATGGATTTGTGCTGAAACTCTGACCAGTGTTTTTAGTTTATTACAAAGGAAATCCACCAAGTAATCATATCAATATGAAGCCCTTAATTTACATTATTGTTTATTTGTTGACGATAACCCACTTATGGTGTGTACAAGGGGTAAAACGAAGAAAAATGATGCCTAGCTATGAGGAAATGACAGTGGTTGAAGACGTTCTGGGAACGTATGAACTGGAGTCCATTAAAAATCTTATTTCCAATTCGACGTCAGAGCTGGCTAAAAACATGGCGATATTGGGGAAAAAGATTACTGAATCTGGAAAAGGGAAGTGGTCTAAAGAATTGGTAAATAAAGCTCTCGTTATAGAAGAAACGGTTGATGGTCTTAAGAGCAAAGTGGATGGAACGAAAGGGTACCTTGAGGAGGTCTATGATGGTATAAAAAGTAGCTTTAAGTCCTTTAAGAATCAATTCATACAAAGTTTATCTGATCTGAAATTACTCGTAGAGCATCAGTCGCGCCAGTTTCAAACTGTCCTTGGGCAAACGAGCCTCGCATCTCAACAACTACTCGCGTCTGATTGTTTGGATTTATATAACTTACACTATAACGCATCTGGGACGTACTGGATTCATAAATTTGGCCAAAGAATATTATGTGATATGGAAACTGATGGAGGGGGATGGCTCGTCATTCAGAGAAGGGCAAAAGTGTCAGAACAGGTAAATTACCATTTAGTTTAAGTAATGAAGGAAAATAGTGTATAACATAGGGTATAACACTATGACTAATATGCTACAGTGCTTCAAGTACACTAATAAGATATTTCTTCTTGGTTCTAAAATTCACCGCAATATATACATGTGTGTATATATATAATATATATATGTATATATATATATATATATATATATATATATATAATATATATATATATATATATATATATATATATATATATTTGGTTTCCCACTCTGGGTGTCCCAAAATTTCACATGAATAACAAAAGTAAATAATTGAAAATATAAAAACATAACAAAAATTTTAAATAGAACAAAACATTTGCAATTTATTGCATCCATACTGAAACTGTGAACGTTCAGTTTAAAGTTACGTAGTGTTGGGAGGATGGGAAGAGGGGAACTGGATGTTGAACAATAGTAGACGAAAATCCTCCGGGTTGTCGGGAAACAAGAACAAATGGCATTATGGCATTGGGGAGCCCTGAGCCTCAATATATATACGTATATATCCTCAGGAACACTGAGGATGTCATTAGACGAAAGCGCTTGGGCACTATTTCGAGTGTATCATAATTTCTCTTCGTGGTTATTTCCGTCATAAATATTATTTACATGTTCCTTTCATGAAATAAATTTCATATCTATCTATCTATCTATCTATCTCTCTCTCTCTCTCTCTCTATATATATATATATAATATATATAGAGAGAGAGAGAGAGAGAGAGAGAGAGAGAGAGAGAGAGTTTTGGCTTTCCAAATATTATAAAGTATATAGATCTCATTTCTTTACCACTTTTACAATGTGCTCAGCTCCCATGGCAACTGGAAACCATTCACGAAGGAAATATTTGTGTTTCTTTTTTTCTCTTCATTTGTGATAATGTGGCGAGTTTGGCATTTGTGTATGACCTCTAAAGCAATAGCACCAACCTTAAGTTTAGAATTCAGTAATATGAGGTATTTTAGCTGTAATAATTTATAAACATCTATAAAACACACGAATACTTAAATACATATGAATTTGTAGAAATAAAGTAATTTAAGCAACGTTGATGAATATTTATACAAAAGACGTTTGAGAAGCAAAAGGTGTGAATTACACCTACAAAAACTATCAAAAGGAAACTCTTTTTTCCTCTCCTTTTGTTTCTTGCTATATAATTTAAAATGTGTTATGTTTTTCCCAGACATTCCCTTCATTTCAATAGAATATCAGATTAATAACACTGGCCAACAAAATGAAACTTTTTTTCTCATCACAAACATGATCACACTTTTCTTAATGTATTTTCGCGCTGATTCCGAATCTGGTTTTATTTTCTTTCTAGCACGTATAGTTATATAGATACACTGGTTTTGATATTTTTAAGTTTTTGATATTGCTATAAGAAAATTTATGGATGTATACTGTAGATCACACTTAGGAATGCTAAACAACAATACATCATATACCTTATTCAATGTACTTATAAATAAAGAATATATACATTATTTTATTAAAAGCGCTGTGAGTGTGATTTCCTTTTGTAAATTTGGCCTGGATTGTCACGATACAGCATCCAACAATGGTCCGCCATCATGCTTTCATTCCAATATCCTTGGTAGCGCTTCTCCATCATCTGAATATCTTGATGGAAGCGCTCTCCTTGCTCGTCACTCACTGCACCAAGGTTTTCAGGAAAGAAATCTAAGTGGGAATGCAGGAAGTGAATTTTTAACGACATTCGACACTCCATTTCTTTGAAGGCATCAAGGAGGTTCTTGACTCCATCCTTATACGCAGGTGACTTGTTGCTTCCAAGAAAGTTTTCACATATCCATTTGAACGCCAGCCAAGCCTTCAATTCCAGCGGACTTAGGACTTTTTCAAATTCAGTGTCATTCAAAACCTCCCTTATTTGTGGCCCAACAAAAATTCCTTCCTTCAATTTTGCTGCAGTAACCTTCGGAAATTTCCTTGAGAGGTATTGGAACCCTTCAGAATTGACTCTACCCATTGCTTTAACAAAATTCTTCATTAAACCAAGTTTAATGTGAAGAGGTAGCAGATAGATCTTTTGGGGATCCACTAAAGGGACAGACTGGACATTGCTTATCCCTGGGACATATGTATACCTAAGTGGCCAGTCACTTTTGGTGTAATGTTCTATAGTGGCGCGACTGTCCCACAGGCAAAGGAAACAACAAAATTTTGTGAATCCTGACTGCATACCCATAAGCATTCCTATAACTTTTAGATCTCCACAAACATTCCATTGATGACTGTCGTATTTGATTGCCTTAAGTAGTATATCCATATTGTCATATGTCTCTTTTAGATGGACGGAATGGGCAATGGGGATGGATGGCATTATATTACCATTATGCAAAAGAACTGCTTTCAGGCTTCTCTGCGACGAATCAATAAAGAGGCGCCACTCAGATGCCACATACGTCTGAGATATGACTGTAAATAGTCCATTGATGTCATGGCAATAACAGAGAGGACCGTCTACTGAAAAGAATGCTGTTAATTCAAAATTCCGCTTTCGGTAATAACTAATACGAACATTGTTCTCAAGTAAATTGTTCTCCTTTAGTCTTGAGGCGAGAAGCTCTGATTTCTCTTTAGACAGCGATAAGTCTCTAACAAGATCATTCAACTGTCCTTGGGTTAACTTTTTAGGCTCTAAATGTCTACCTTCAAAAGTGTACTCTGGTTCTGTAGATGGTCCGGAAACGCCAGTTGCACCTTCATCACTTTCCATGTCATCTATGATAGAATCTAGCCTATCACTTGGGGGAATTGGAATGGGCAATGTTTCATCATGTTTTACTGGTCTATGTGCTGAATCCAAGTTTGGATATACAATCTGGTGTTTGTTCTTGGCAGAAAACCCCATTAAGTTCACACTACAAAAATAACAGTCTTCATGATGATCTCTCGGCTCCCTCCATATCATGGGTATGGCAAATGGCATTGAAGCTTTCTTTTTGTTAAGCCAATCACGTAATCCATTTGAACAGCCAGAACAGATTTGATATGGCGCCCATGGTTTATCTTGGTCACCTAGATGGCAACCAAAGTATAGCTTGTATATTTTCTTAATGTCGGTTGTAATACTTCGTCGCTGTGTTTTAGTTGTCAACTGGCCGCATACGAAACAGAACTTGTCGGGGTCATTCTTACATTGTCGAGGCATGTTGACTGACCTGAGCAAACTATAAATTCAAAAAAAATGTACACCAACTTGACACAAGTTCTTGGACTGGACTGATCTTTTGACACAAAAAGCACGGCGTTGTTGCCTGAATCACAATGCTGCTAGACGTAAAAGCTCACACCTGAAATACATAAGATGTATAATTAAGATAATTGAAATAAATAAGATGAATAAACTAAAAAAACACAATAAAATAAACACAATCAAATGTTGAAATATTAGTATTTTGCCTATTTAAAATGGTTAAATATGTGTAGTTATATATATGCCTTCATCTTGAAAACTATACGTGCTAGAAAAATCTGAATGCAGTTTTGGAATCAGCGTGAAAAATACTATCCAGCCACCGCAAATTTTACTCTGATGAAAAATCTTTGTTGACCAGTGTAATTATTATGTTAGAAAATTTTACATTCCACAAGTGCAGTAAAATAATAAGACAAGATAATCTATGTTAGTTATTATTTTTTATTCATTGCAACGTCAAAGATCGTATGATAGGACGCACCTACAATTGAATATGGATTCACAACCAAGGATGGCTACAGAATCGAAAAACATTACACTGGTTTCCTATTCAACCACTTAGTAGATTTAATGTTGCTTCACTTCGTTGATCTCACTGGAAGCGATTTGAAGATGTGGGTAAGCCATTTATGCTTCCCAATTTGAAATATATTGATACATTTATCGTATAATGAATTTTGGTAGTATAAAAAAACACTTCCTAAATAAACGGTCTACATACATGTCTTTTAGAATGTATTCATAACGAATGGAAAGAAACGCTTTTCAATTTTGCTTACTTTAAGTGACAAATGGAAACCGACATAATACTGTATGTGTGTATAGTATACCCTTTACAAATAAATATCGCAATCCTATAATATGAATTGGTATTCAGAATGTAAATAGTTTAACCCTTTCGCTGCGTAATTCTAATAGTTTCTAACGGTTTTGTTCGGATATATCCGAATTGCGCAGCGAAACTAGTAGAATTTCTGGATCTTTATAATGTTCCAACACTTTCGATGTATAGCGTTGTTAAATGTACATTTCCATATTAATTCTATATTACATCACAACATTTGGAAATAAATACTAAATATGTGACAACACTGTGACATCAGAAACAAAACCCTGTTTCTTTATTCTTTATAGGCACGTTATATGGGAAAACAACTGTAGCAAAGTGATTATAAAGTTATAAAACTATGTTGTAAATTCTACACTTTTTTAATGCGACATATATGGTTTAAAGTAAAACAAAAATCACGCAATTGTTTGCTCGAGTAAATGTACTTAGCAGTATTTCTGAGGTTATCTGAAAGAGCGAATTTAACCTACTTTCAAAAACTATCAACATGGAGGGACAAAGTGTTTATCATGAAACGACACAAGGTATGAGAGGAGCCTTTATAGGAATGACAGAGGCTGGATCAGCCATTAATGAAGTTATTGAACGTTTTGACGCTCATATAAAAAAACAGTACAGCGCTGGATTGCACACTACCATATTGAAGGAAGTGTTTCGAATCACTTTAATATATTGCTTCCCAGGAACCTCTCTTTAACATATTGCTTCCCAGTGTTAATCACTTTAATATATTGCTTCCCAGGAACCTCTCTTTAACATATTGCTTCCCAGTGTTAATCACTTTAATATATTGCTTCCCCAAAATAGACATTACACAACCAATTACAGTTACATTACAATAGTTTATAATATTTAGAGATTAGCTAGTAGGGAAAATGTAAATTTATAGACAACTTAATTTATTATGCTTTGCCATTTTTTGCGAATGCAAAATATTTGGATCATCTGAAGATCAGGGCCCCCAGCCTTCTTTAGTTAGCCTTATAAGGCTAACTAACGAAAATATCACGACCTAACCTAACCAATCGTTAGGTCAACTGTACGCCCTTGACGATTGGTTAGGTTAGGTCGTGATATTTTCGTTAGTTAGCCTAGATTATCAACCTCTTTCTAACCAACCAACCTTTCTCTTTTAACATATTGCTTCCCAGTGTTAATCACTTTAACATATTGCTTCCCAGGAGGGATCACTTTAACATATTGCTTCCCGAATGCTTTGGGAAGCAATATGTTAAAGTGATCCAGTGTTTCTACCAGATCAAGATCTGGTAGCCCTCTTAGAACTTCTGAAGCTCAGGATGCAGCTGTAGTAGGTAATATGCAACCTTATCGTTATTACTAAATAATATTAACTAATACTTGATAGATTTTACATATTATTATTAATTAATTACATATTATTATTAATTACTTACATATTATTAATTACTGATGTAAGTGTTTTCTTATTTTGAAATTAATGTATATAAATTATGTAACATGAAATAAATTCAATAATTTCAGACCATGTTCATAGACATCCATTTACAACTTCAAAAGACATTCTTAATTCATCAACTGGTTCTACCTTATAGCGGTCTTACTGTTATTCGGCGTTTGGTGGAAAACAATATTTCCCACCATATTTATGCCAAAACCTTTGTTGACAGAGTAACAAAAACATGTTAGCCTGAACTTTGCTCGTTCGTATCTTAAACTTTAAGACGATGTTTGGCGCAGGACTGTATCTGTGATGAAAAGATTTTCTCTACTGAGTGTCATGGGCCAAGTCATTGCTACCGTACGTGCGGTACTAGATATCTCGAGGTCAACATTTAAACAACAGAATGGAACAGACGTATTAATGTTGAGGTGTGGTGTGGGGATGTATGTCCGCAGTTGGAATGGTGAAATTACAAAGAGTGAAGTACGATTGACGGGAGAGCAATATGTCGATATATTAAGTGATGTCCTGCTACAGAGTGTTAGGGCCTATTTTATTGCATGAGGAATCATGTATCATGTATTTGATATATGATAATAGTCCCATGCATATACTTCTCGTGGTGCGTCAATAGATTGATAACAGCGATGACATAATAACAATTGACTGGCCTGTAAACTCTCCTGACTTAAACCCAATTGAAAACGTTTGGAGTACAATAGCAAGTGAATTTGGGGATAGAGTACCGCATAATCAGGTTAATATTTTAAGGCACATTACTGATGTATGGGAGAGCCTGCGACGAACTCAAATTATTTTGAAAGTCTCGCAGCATCTATGAGCAGATGTTTTAGCGATGTCATTGAAACAGATGGGAGGTACACAAGTTTTAAATATTATATGAAATTCCATCTGTTTCATTCCATTCCTTATGAGCACATCCTAAACGACCTGTATATACACAGTTTTATATGAATTGTTTTTTTAATACTACTGAAATTCATTATTATATGATAGATGTATCGATATAATTCAAATTGGGAACCATAAATGGCTTACCCACATCTTCAAACCCCTTCCAGTGAGATCAGTGAAGTGAAGCGATATTGGATCTGGTAAGTGGTTGAATGGAAAATCAATGTAATGTTTTTCAATTCTGTAGCCATCCTTGGTTGTGAATCCAGGTTCAATTGTAGGTTTCTCCTATCATACAACCTTTGACGTTGCAACGGATAAAAAATAATAACTAACATAGATTACCTCATCTTAATATTTTACTGCACTTGTATAATCTAAAATTTTCCAACATAACAATTATTAAGATGATATTATATTAAGCCTACGGGAGTGTCTATGAAAAACATATAATATTTTAAATAATACAGCAAGAAACAAAAGGTTTTGCTTTTAAGCCGTCTGAAGTATAAAAATTCAACAACGTTGCTTAAATTACTCTATTTCTACAGATTCATAATATGTATGTAAATTTTTGTGTTTTATTATAATTAAAATTGTCCTAACTTTATGCATTAAGTTATAGATATTTATAAATTATTACAGTTAAAGTACTTCATACACGCGGGGCTACCGGCTTGACCTACGTGTGAAGAGAAATCAACGCACAGAACTGCTACGAGGTTACGAGATATAAAATTCTAGATTGAAGGTTGTCACTATTGCTTTATACGTCATACACAAATGCCAAGCTCACCACCTTATCGCTAAAGAAAAGGAAAGAAAAAGAGAAAAACAAATATTTCCTTCGCGAATGGTTTCAGTTGCCATGGAAACTGAGCACATTGTAAAAGCCGTAAAGGTATATGCTTACTTACTTACTTTATGAGGGTTTGAACGACGGTTCAGGATCGACCTGTAATTGACCCCTCTATAGCATATACTGTATATATATATATATATAGACCCGTCACCGGGTCTCGAACCCGGGGCCGATGGATTCATAGTTAGTGACGCTAACCACTACACCCCCAAGGCACCGCAGATATATACAGTATATTAAGAATTATTTTGTACGTTTATTTTATTATAGTTTTAAATGTCTGAATAAAAGTGATATAACTGTGTGTATGCGTGTCGGAGGGGGGTTAACCCTTGACAACTCTCATCCCCATGATTACGCTGTTGTATATTTTGGTTTAAGCCGAAATTATATAAACATGTAACCTTTTAAGCGTTATCGACGAGTAATATCATCTATCGGTGCTTATAAAAGTGAAAAAAGTGACGTTTAACTGGTTAAAATAGGCGAACTAAACCCTATTTTAGAATCATTTTCACAGGTCGATTTTAATCAAGACTGGTTCACTTATAAAATGGGATTTGGAAACCTTGACACCGAATTCTGGATTGGGAACGATGTTCTTCATATGCTGACAAATCAGAAACCTTATGAGCTCAGGATTGAGATGCAAGACTTTGAAAATGAGACATTTTATGCTACTTACAGGTTTTCAATATTATGACAAGTTAATCTGTTTAATAATACGTAGGTAACTCCATCACATGCATGTCAGGTATCAGTTAGATTGAATACAGTAAGTAGAATTTCATAAAATAACTTTTTACTTACTATATACTTACTTTACTATATACAGTTCCGGACCAAAAACTAGAATACTGTCTCAAATACGCTCATGATTGTGATAATACTTTTAAGTTATACATCTTTATGACTTTATGAGGAATATCGAGAATCTGTGACGTCACTCTGATAAAAAGAAATGTGTACCAGTTTTGAAAAAAATTTAAAATATAGCAAAAACGTTATTGAATAGTGAAAAGTTAATGCATAGCGACATACCAAAATATTAGAATATCTTGTCAGGTGTTACAAAAATAATAGAATAAATTCATTATATTTATTGAGTATTGCCAATCTATTAAACGTTTATCAAAGACTTTTTAACTCTGCGTCTTAGTATTTAGTTGGTCACCCTCAGGCCTGATTACGGCCTCGAATCGACGTGGCATCGAGTCGATAAACCTCTTGCATTCCTCTGTAGTTATCGATGCCAAGTTGTCATAAAACTAGTATTCCTGGTTTACGCTTTTGGACCTTCTGTTTAGCAATATTCCAAAGATTTGCTATAGGATTAAGATTAGGAGAATTAGATAGCCATGGTAGTACTTCAATTTCATGGGCATCAAACCACGCAGATGTTGCCCGAGCCGCATGAGCTGCAGCCAGGTCATGTTCAAAAATAAATTATTCGTCTCCGTACAGCTGTTCTGCAGATTCTAGCATGAAGTATTCTTACATTTCTTGATAAACGTGACTACTGTCAGTTCTTTTTACAAATGCAAGTGACCCCACACCATTTTCAGTCATACAACCCCATTTATTTTTGGTACAAACATCGTTATAATGAAATATTTTTATGGGCAAATAAGTTTATGTAGCATCTCAGTAATTAAATTTTAGGTGTATTTAAATTTAGTTTAAATTCTATATTATAAACTGATCCGTATTCCACTTTAAACTTGGCAAGATAAGATTCTGCCTATACATAGTTGGTCGTTATTATTATTATTACTATTACTATTATTATTATTATTACTAGTACTGGTAAACCATCTGGCAGCATTTTCTCCATTGTTTACGAATTCCTCTCATATAACAGTGTATAATAATAATAATAATAATAATAATTAATGGTAATTCAATTTCAGCCATTTTAGAGTGGGTAACGAAGAATCAAATTACCTTTTAGACATCGGAAACTACACAGGAAATGTTACTGATGCTTTCAATTACCATCACGGACTTCCTTTCTCAACTAAGGACAGAGATATGGACAATTACGTAGATGGAAACTGCGCACTCTATTTCTCAGGAGGATGGTGGTATGACAGGTAAAGAAGGATCGAAGCTGCTCATGTCTTATTATTACTTGTTATTGTGACTTAGTTTTCCAATGCATTTTTTGACCATAGTATTATGCCGTTTTCAGTCGTAATTTATTCCATTTTTAGTCTGTTAATTGAACGATCGAAATTTATGCTTTCTCCGCAGAACCGATCTGCTTACGATATCGGAAAAAACATAAAACTTCTGAAAGACGTGTAAAATTTACTTGTCAGTAATGATTGAGTTTCGTTTTACAGACTTTTCTGCTTTCACCAAAAAAGAATAAAATATCCATGGGAGAACAGAATGTATTATCAATAAATAATTTTTTATATTTTTAGAAATTTTATGTTTGTAGGCTAAATTTCTTTCGAAAACGTACATACTGTATACAGTTGGTACGCTCTATGGATGCGCCATACAAGTGTATTTCTAACTACTAATTTCGTACGTGAAGAAAAAAATATAAAATGTACATGAAAAAAATCATAAATAAATGTCATTCTTTGTTTATCATATTCTTATAAACATACATTCTTTCTTTTTAGATGCTATGACGCTCACTTAAATGGGATTTACCCGGATCCACCAGACAGGGATAACGCTTCTTATATTAGTTGGTGGTCGAGAAATAAAAAGATGGAGAAAGTTCCTCTTGTGCTTACAAATGTTATGATCAAAATACGTCCTAAAATGGACTAAATGTTCGTCCCATTTTGAAATACGTGCTTCAGACTTTTATGCATTTTATTCACTATGAAGATGTTTATACTAAAGCTTCGGATAAAGAATAGTGAAGTCTACAGTCTTTGGTATATTTTGTGTCCTGAATATATATATAGTACGTTCGTCAGTGAATTTATGGTATATTTCCATATACACGCGAGGTAAATGGAGAGACTTATTATTTATCAGTTACCGTCAGCAATCCAACATTTATTACGTTTTCCTCAAATGACGATCATCCTTCTTATCTTCTCCACAAGGAAGAAATCATTTATTTTTCTACAATAAGAAAGTATTGCAATATGAAGGTATACATGAGAGGTTCATAAAAGACTGAACTTAGACAGGATAAATTGATACATTCACAAAAGAATAAATAGACAGAACGTTTAAAAAGATCAGTAAAATTAGTTGAAATATCGATACTGATGATATACCGGTTTTAATTTTAATGGTTGTTCCTTTTAAGCTTTCTTAATTAATGTATGTCTCCCAGAATTACTGCCTTTAGAACAGCTTATAGCGTCTGTCTTGTTTATATTCCCAGAACGCTCTGATTTTTCTTTTTTAGACACTGCCGCTCCACATCCCTCTTTTTGTCTAAACTTACACTCGAAAACCTGTCCGCTGCGTGTACCTTCGATTCAAAAGGAAGAACAGGAAGGAACGTACTATGGGTATAAAGCATGTAAAGAGTACACTCGGTAGGCCGAAAGTACACCGAAAGTACACTGAAAGATTTGTTCATTCCGTGGAAGTGTACTCGTTGTATTTTTTCAGTTCGTTCCAGAGAACAATACTTGTCAAGAACATAACTGTTTCAAGAACTCTATCTATATATATACCTTTGAAGTACTTAATATTTTACAAAATATGTCTATTTTTTTTTTTCGTTCGGATCTAAGGTACACACAGAGGGCAGTTTTTAGAGAATAGTCACTTCTGAAAACATACTTATTTTAGAACTGATTCTGATGTGGCAAAGTTAGATATTGTTTTGAGTAATAAATATGGATTCTGAGGAAACTGGTATTTTTTACTTTGGGTGCCTCATATACTGTAGTTTGTTGAGAGATTTTTGTTTCTTGTACTGAAAAAGAATTTGGGGGGTAAATTTTTAAACATTTGATACACCTGAACTTGGCTGGTTATAAAGCTTTTAGGTATAGGTCTAAAGGTATTTATTATATTCTCAATACCCTTCTAATAGAAAACATACACCAGGTAACCTATAAAGTTCTGTTTCACCTTCTGTGGAAGATAATGGTATCTTAGAATGATCCCCTCAAACTTCTTTACATATCAACATATAAAGTATATTACTCATTAGTGATGAAGCGGATGTCATTTTTTTCACATCCGCGGATGCGGATGAGGATGTTTGATTTCAACATCCGCGGATGCGGATGCGGATGCGGATGTCTACATTTTCGTTATTTTTTACGATATATTCGAGATTTGTTGTGTTTAACGTATATAATAAGTTATTATATAGAGAGAGCTGTAGCTATAATGTAGTATAATTGATTAATTGTACAATAATTGCTGTACTTTTCTCTGAACATATAAAACAATATCAAGCATCTAATTAATATAGAAATCAATTAGTGAATTCGTCTGCAAATAAATTCGTTATATTTTGTTGAGTTTCAGCCACAATTAGAAACCATAATTGTGTTACCAGGATGCGGGACGTGAACCCAACTCAAATGCACCCCACCGACCTCTTTCCCCAACCTCCTCCACCTTATAGAAAGAGATCTTTAATTAGCTTGATAACTATTTATATTAAGTTTAAAGTTTTATTAGGCATATTTATAAATGAGTAATTAAAATAAAGTAAACTAAGATTTTCATCGTTTAATGTTCAAACTTAATTATAGGAAGGTTATGCTTAAGGAACATTAATTTTTCTGCCTTTTCTGCTGCCAGTCTGTTTCTCTTTTCATCATATATTAATCCAGCACTGCTAAATAATCTCTCGCTTGGTACGTTTGTTGGAGGACAGGCTAAATGTTTCCTTGCAAGTTTACTCAAGTATGGATAGATATTCTGCGTATTTTTCCACCAACTAATAGGATTGTCACATGCAGCCAGGCGTTTTTCTTGGTGATAGCTCTCGATCATTTTTACTACATCTTTTGACATCGCGTAGGTCTCGTCATTGCTGCTTGACTCAAGAAACTGAGAGACAGATTCTGTGATAGATTTGCTTGTTGAAGGTGTTGGTTCTGTCACTGAAACTTTTATTCTTTTGGTGGGTGGCGAAGCGACAGATTCAAGAGATTGAAGCTCTTCAACTGCTTTGCCAAGTGATGATTTAACTCGTTCTAATGTACTAGGTGAAAATAACTTAGCTTTGTAACGTGGATCTAAGTAGGTTGCAAGAGAGTAACTTCATACAAGAACAGCCTCTCGTCTTGTCGCTTGCATCACTTTTGCGCACAATGAACTAGTTCTATTAATATAGTAGAATTTGATAATTTCCGCTTATTAATGACGTTTTATCTCAACGGTCCACATCCGCACGACATCTGCAGTCCAAAGTGCGGATGCGGATGCGGATGCGAGAAAATGTGCGGATGTTCCGCGGATGCGGATGCGGATGTGACCTACATCACTATTACTCATATGAAATGTATTACCTTAAAATCCAGTTTCTTGAAAATAATAAGATCTAAAGCTGTCTGTCATTTGTGAACAGTCCCTCGAATTTATTTGGCATTAAACGTAGGTTTGCTTAAGTGTTTATCTTGAAACAGTAACTCCGTTTCAGTGTTGTGGAACTATACAAAAACGGTGTTCTTTTATTCTGGCGGCCGCACCTATTTCATGTTTCTCCTTTTGCTGATACGTTTTTAGGCATCTAAAGATTGAAAATTAATGTCGCTTATATACAGGGCTGGCCATAAGTAGCACCCAAAATAAAACGTCAAAAAAATTTATTACCTAACAAATTACAACGAAAATAAGTGCAACACAATATAATATAACTATGCGGATTTTGTAAAAACTATAATAAATGTTCTATTAGTCCACCATTATTTTCAACAACACATTGGAGTCTTGTGTGTATATATATATATATATATATATATATATATATATACAGTATATGTATATATACATGCAATAAAAAGTCATCATTTAGGATCAGTTCATATAATGCTAAGAAAATCTCTTCACCAAACAACTGCTTCACTATATATGAAACATGTTTATTATGACATACATAATTATTTAATATAATGATTTATTTAGTCATATGTATACGTCTCCTTCATATTTTAATAAAATTATTAACATTTAATTTTCATGTAATCCTACTTTTATATGTAATTCTCTCGTACATATATTCCTTTCAACCTTTCAAATCTTCCATGCGATGATCTTCATTTCACGAAGGTCAAACTTGTTGCTTCTCCTATTTTATTAATTTATTTCACAATTTCCTTATTTTTAATTAATTGTTCTACTATTATTCTTACAGCGTAAATGAGTGATTCCGAAGGAATTCGAAGTGAGATTTCCCTTCCTCGAAATCAACCTAGCGTATCTTAATCTTGTACTGACCGAGGTAAGATACAAAGAAAGTGGTCATAGTATAGGACTATAGGTAATAGATGCCCTAATATGTAATAGGGTATTTGTTTATTATACGGTATAAATGATTAGCCATAAAAAATAAGTCCTAAATGTGTGAGAAAAATGATTGTTATTCCGCCTTCAGCGAGCGTCCATAGCTGAGTGGGTAACACCGTTTCTCTATTAGAGAAGCGAAAACACTGAGGTCGGCAGTTCGATTCCCGATGATGCTTGGAATAATAATAATAATAATAATAATAACAGGAGACTTAGAACAATGGGTCGCATTAGTTGGCCTAAGCTCTGTTCCAGTTTCTGGCCCTCCCGAATGATTATTATCATTATTCTGCTTTTCTCTTAAATGCGTTTTAACAGCTACCAATTTTTTAATGAAATCATAATCAGAGTTGGATGGATTCAGATTCGAATTACAGTTTTAGCTTGGGAAAAGATTCGGATTTGTAACTGAATCAGCTTCATGTAGTTCTTGTATGAGAAGGGAAATAGTCTGCTGCAATCGACTGTGCGAGTAGTGTAATCACCTTTAGTCAGGGATTCCTGCAAAGAACATAAGAATATAAAGACTATATGTCAGCTTTTACATCAATGTTTAGTCAAAATATTGAGTATGAAAGTCATATAAAAGACCAAAAGTAGTTTAACTTCAGTCATAAAATGAGAATGAAAGAAAATTATAATTGTATTTTTTTGTATAGGAATTGAAAGCTTTTCAATTAAAAATATTACATATTCCTTGAAGGACACTAAAATAAATAAAAATTTTAAAAACATTTAACAATGCGATTCTCAAGATTAACAAAATCTAAAACTGAATTAAATTAGTTGGCCTGAGCTCTCCTGATTGATTATTATATACTGTATTAGGTAATCAGGTGACATCCGAAAATCCAGTAAATTTTACAACAGACTTCAGAATTTATTTTGGACTCTGGCAGTACGATAGACTGTCCAATTATTTTAGTTTATGACGGCCGTTAGCTAAGTTAGTTAAATATGAATCTGACACAACAGTTCAGAGAAAATTTATGGATTTAGAGTTCTACCATCGGAAAGGTCGCTGGAAATGTGAGTGGTAGAGTTCAAGAAAACTGCTTCACTTCATGATTTACAGAGATTAGGTCCTTGGATGTTTTGAGCGAAGTCAAGGTCGACTATCCATAATGTTTTTTGAGGTAAGTTTTATCTATACTTAGAAAATTACTTTAATTCAGTTCAAGCGTTGGCATGTCTTCCGAACTGCTGGATTTAATAAAAATTGATCCAACATTTCTACGAAGGCTATATTTCATATATGAAGCTACTTTCCACATCAGTGACAGAGTACAGTAAACAAGCATAACTGCCGCATTTGGGGACGAGATAATACCCTTGAAGTGAAAGAAGACGAGTGAGATTCCCCTAAGTTTAATGTCTAGTGTGCTCTTACACGAAAAAAAACCTATGACACATTCTTTTCGGTAACCCATTTGTCACCGATAACTCATATTTGAAGGTGCTTCAGATCTTCTTCTCTCCATGTTTAGATCGAAACTTTTTGGATAAATTGATCTCCTAGCAGAACCGGTCCTCACCTCAATATGCTGTAAGTGTTCGGACATTCCTTGACAATACTTTTCCGGAAAGATGGATTGGACGTTGTGGCCCCATTGCATTGTCTCCTTGGTCACCCTATCTTACACCATTAGATTCTTTCCTTTGTAAAGAATTAAAACTAATGTCTATGCTTCTAAACCTAAGGATTTAGAGGGAATTAGTGTTGGATTCTAAACTTAAGGATTTAGAGAGAATTATAATATTATAATGTTTCAGACCAACAAAGACCCTAGGATCCACTCATGGCTGGTCTATCTAACTGTGGTTGCAGTTGTGTATTGCGTATGTCCTCCGTGGTGGCGAAGGGGACCTACAATTTTACGTCGGTTCCGAACCACAAAAACCTTAATTTTACTACCTTAAACTACACCCACTCTATCAACATATGCGTCTAATCGATTTTTAAACATGTTTATAGACGTGCTACTAATTACTTCTACCGGCAAACTATTCCAGCTATTTACTATTCTATGCGTAAAAAAGTTTTTGGCAACTGCTATCTCGAACCTTCGATTTGTCAACTTACACCCGTTTATTTCTAGTCTTATTATATTATGATATTTCGAAAAAGCTATCTCTATTTACGTTATCGAACCCATTCATAATTTTAAAAACCTGGATTAGATCACCCCTTAGCCTCCTAGTCTCGAGTGTAGTCAATTTTAACTCCATAAACCTATCCTCGTACGACTTCAACCTAAGCGACGGAATCATCTTAGTTGTCGTCTTTGAACTCTTTCAATTTTATCTATATCTTTGCGCATATGCGGATTCCAAATTTGGATGCGTACTCTAAATGGGATCTAACTATTTGCGCGATTTGTACTCAAAATTCCTAGCTCTAAAACCTAGCACTTTGTTCGCCTTATTGACCGCTGCTGTACTTTGTTTCGCCACTTTTAAATCACCAGTGACGATAGCTCCTAAATCTTTTTCCTGTTCTACGCTTGCCAACTCCTTCCCTGACATACTATACGCAAAATTATGGTTGCGCGAACCCATATGTAAAATTTTGCACTTATCGACGTTAAATCTCATTTGCCATGTGACTGACCATTCAATGATTTTGTTGGATTTAGAGAGAATTAGTGATGGATTCTAAACCTAAGGATTTAGAAAGAATTACATTGAGGTACACTCCATAACCACTCAGGAACTTGAAGATATTTTCGCCAATTTCGAAAGATTACGACACTAGTGTTTAGCTCAACGATGACAAACCATTCTGGCTGGCACCAGTAGATAGTACCCATGAACTCTTAAATCATTCAGTTAAATATTTTTGTTTTAATAATTGATATCTGCAACTCTGCCATAAACCCAGAGACACTGGAGCATGATTTAGATACAGAAAACAGTACTAGAGCTGAAAATTAAATTTTTAATGCTTGGATGAGCTTACCCAGTTGTTTCAAAACATGTTTCAAAACTTGTTGAACCGTCTTTGGTTTAATATATTATTGCAGACAATTATTCTCAATCCCGAAATATACGTATAAAATCGGATGCAAGACACCGTCTTATAGATGAAATGAGTGATGCGTGTGTCACTCTAAAAACAACCACATACAAGCCAAGAATTAAAGAACTGTCCAAAAATGTACAACAGCAAATGTCTTATTAGACTAATTATGTCGTTACTATTGTACACGAAGATTGCTGGCACCACTTCACACTGGTAAGTTACTTTATATATTATTTTGCCACCATATAGCAAAAGGTTCGCCATCCCCAGTCTAGATAATGATGGAGGAGATGTTGAAATTTATTATCTTGACCATGTTACTTCTTTTGTCTATTGCTTTTAATAAAGCTTGTTTTTTTCTGCATCTTCATTATTTCTCTTTAATTGACATTCAAAACCGTAACAAGACTTTATGGACACCTTATATAACCTTGTATATCAATTTATTTTTTGTACAGTGAAGTTAATATGTAGACATATAAAAAGGAAATAATATTGAACTTACATTTTTTATTAAAAATAATTATATTATTTAGATTAGAAAAGTATGTACATTTATTTACATTTCAGTCAATATTTACATCTAACCCACAATATTGGTTTTTGAAAAAACATTTACCAAAAATGAAGACCTCGGTAGTTTGCCTCCAAAAATCTTTTTGTTTTTTTTATATATATTGAAAACTTATTCAATTAAATCTCCATTTTTTTGTAGAGTTAAGGATACAAATTACCTAATAAATCGATACAAGTACAAAGAAACCTGTATAATGATTAACTTCAGTGTAGTTATATCAGGACATTAGATATAAATATAGAGAGATAGAGAACTGTCTTTAATCCACAACAAAGACATTATAAAATGAGATTTTAAAACAGTACAGTTTACTAGTAATGCTTAACGTATGAAACGTCTAATACCTTTTTCACTGAAATTAGAGGTAATTGGGTAATTGTCATGGAGAGTAATAAATGATTAAGGTTTCAAATGATACAGTTTGAAAAACTTAGCAAAATTTCCAGTTATAGTATATAGACTATAAATACAATTTCCTTTAATATGGTCAATTTTGCACTGTTTGGAATTAAATAAACTGTAAAGTAGTTTTTTCTTCACTAATAATGAAAATTGCATCTGATAAATTAAAAAAAAATTGGGTGGGGATTTCAACTCTTCTCTTTCTCTTTTACTTATTAATAATAAGTAGAAAAAATTTACATAATTTTAACCGTTCGAAATACACTTTATTTCGTTTAATTAAAGAACAAAAATCAGTCAGTCGTATAGGTTTATAATTTAACATGCCGTTTAATATATTTGCTACTTTAGTTCCATTTTATTGTGACGTTACCATGCTTTTTTCCTATTCAACCAGCTGCAAATGGAAGTGGGGCACCGAACCCAAAAGGCAAACCTGCCAAAGCTGGCTGTGGTGTTATAGTTTTCGTAGCGTATGAAGTTATGGTTGTTCTAACAACTTCCGTGCTGCTAATTGTTTTGAAAATTGGACGAGCGTTAAATATTACTCTCAAAACACGAGTGGTTGTTGTTGTAACATCCGTTGTTATGACGATGGGAGAAGATGTCACAGTTTGAGTGTGAGCCCCTCCAAAACCTCTAAACATATAGGGGTTCATTAGGCGCAAATAAGCCATTTGAAGGGTTTCTGGGGAGAGTGTAGGAGTTGCTGCACTCGTGGAATTGGGCAAGGTTTGTCTAGTTCCAGATAGTTGAGGTGTTCCACCATTTTTATGTGTTTTAAGGGCAGCAACTAGTTGTGGGTTCATTTGTTTTTCAAGAGCCTCTGGATTAAACTTTCCACCAACTAAATCAGCAAGGTTAGCATCAGATAATTTAAATCCCGGAGGTGGGGGTACTCGAGTTTCTTTATTTTCATCATATTCCTGTTCTCCAGGTAAGAGAGCAGCTTCGTTCTCAGTACCTTCAGCTAAAAGTTTGGTATTAAATTCATTTAGTGAATCGCTTGGTACAAATTCAAAGGCTTCTACTGGTGGGATTGTTTTTATTGCTAAAACGATTCGAGTTATCAAATAAGTTTGAGTTAACGTGTGGTAATACATCTCCCCCTTTTGTTTTACAGGTAGAACTGAGGTCTTATACATTGCTTCAGTAGTACGAAAAGTTTCTGTTGTAGTCTTTAGTAAGCTATTAAGATCTGTGCCATCAATATTAATTGGTGGTAGAGTTGCAACTTCAGGTTTTTTGTCATCTAATATATTTTCAAACAAAGGAGCTTCTTCATATATATCTGTCTTTTCAGAACCTGATAATTCCAATGCTGCTGTTGGTGTAATTGAGTGAGTGAATGTTTTAATAAATGTTACAGGTCTTGTGTTTTGGGTAGTTCCTACTCTGAATGTGTGAAGTGATCGCAGAGTCACAATTTCATACCAAACATCAGTTCTCCCATCAGATGGCTTGCTAGTAACAATACGAACTGTTTCTTCTGTCGTTCCTTTTGGCTTTGTATATGAAGGATTTGTTGGTTTTTTCAGTTCTGGCTTCGAAGTTGACGGTCTTCTAATAATTTTTGACTTAGGTCTGCTTGATGCTAATTGGTATCTGTTCCTAAACTTTTCATTTCGCAAAAATGATGGGGGAATGTTTCTTGTAGCGCTAGGCTTAAAGCGTGGTCTAAACGTGGACGGTTCAGATCTTCGGAAAGTAGGACTAGAAGAAATTGATTTTGGTGGACTTGCAGGCCTAAAAGAAGGACGAAGCCCAGAGCCAGCGCGCAGTAAGTCATCGTATTCATCATCATAAAACTGGTCTTTTGAATCATAATAATAATAATAGTCATCCCTTACGTATGGATTTGTACCTCTTCGTTTTGTTAACTTTGATTCAGCTTCCGGCAAGTCTTCTTGTTTATTTTCATATCTTGGAACACGTTCTGGTGCTGAGGAGAATAAAGATTCTATAGGGAGTGACGCAGTAGGTTCTGGCTTAAAAAACTGTGTGGCAGAGCCTTCAATGACTGATTTAACTGTTTCATAGTTATTCTGTGTAGGCGTTATAAGATTTTCCGAAGGATTTTCCTGGAAAATTCTTGAAGTGCTCTTCAAAACTTGAGCATACTTGCCACTAACATATGTACCAATAACAGATGTTTTATGGATCGTCGTCTGGCCATCTGAAATTATTGTACCGCCCAAAGTAGTAACTAAACCTGTTGGTTTACTTAATGCTGATGACTCTAAGTCAACTAAGGAATAATCTTCAGAAATACTTGGCGCTGGTTCCGAAGCAATATAATCATAGCGGTAACTGTTTTCAATGTCATTGCTCACTTCAGTATTAAATGGCCCGACAGCACTTAATGGAGGAAAGTTCTGGCTTGCGCTGACCACAATTTCTTCGGGAATGTATATTGAAGGTTCTAAAACAGGTGTTTTAGGCGGTAAGGCTCCACCTTTACCTTCGACTGTAATAGGAACAATTGTAGAACCTCCAGAAGATGAACTCTTACGGTTATTAAACGGAATAAAATCTCTATTCCTACTACCAGATGATCCATTTTTTCTGTACTTGTAAGAATTTCGCAAGGGTCTGGAAGAAAATGAAAAGGGTCTTTCGTCCTTCGATAAAAGAGCTTCTCGGAGCAGTTTAGCAAGACCCGATGGAGCACTTGTAGATGACGTTGAAGTAGCTGTAATAACCTTTTTTGCTTTAATTTCAGGCGGTTTTGTCGCTTCAACTTTGGCTTTTGTTGTTGTTTTTGTTGTTCTTACTGTTGTTGTTGTTGTTGTTGTTGTTGTTGTTGATCTTGCTGTTGTTGGTGTAGCTGTTATAACCGCAACAACTTTTGATGTAGGGGAACTCTCTTTTTCTGAAATTAAAAAAGAAATTTATGTTCATGCGTACAGTATAATTATAACAGAAGAAAACTTAAATATAAATTTATACACGGTAAAAACAACGGCCATAATGGCCATATGGCCAGCGTCCGTATCTCAGTACGTAACACCGGTCCCCTTTCAGCAAGAATTGGGACGTTTCGGAAACGTCATAAAAGTTTATGAAACGTCATTAAAATCTTTATGACATTCACTAAACGTCATATTTCTTGCTGGATTAAAAGCTAAGTGGAGGAACTAAAGTGGAGAGTTCGAATCCCAATGGTGCTAGGTAATAACAGTACAAGAGTTAGGGCACTGGGCCACATTAGTTGTCCTGAGCACTGTGCCAGTTTCTGGGCTTCCTCAATGATTATTATTATTATTATTATTATTATTATTATTATTATTATTATTAATGTATGATGTACATTGTAGAGCAGCTAAAATCTAAACATTAATAATTACAATGTTACAGTATATACTGATATTAAATCTTTTTACATTCGATATATATGTATATATACCTTTGGTAACCTTGGTTAGCTTCTGCCTGAATTGTTCATTCTGACGAAGGTCAAGCTTTTCACTCCACCTTAGACCTACAGTTTAACGTGGAATCCGAAATATATGTATATATATATATAATATATATATATATATAGTATATGTGTGTGTGTGTGTGTATTAAATATTTTTATCTTAGAATTTTAAAGCTTTATATCATTGAAAATCTTCGGTTTGGTATTAAATATTATTACATTGTCTCTCTCTCTCTCTCTCTCTCTCTCTCTCTCTCTTCTCTTTATATATATATATATATGGGGTGGCGTTTTTGTGGGCATTCGCCCTTGGCCCCTCTTTCCTGCATAAAAAAGAAAAAAATATATACATAGGAATAACAGGAAGTTATAAAATATAATAGTACTGAATAATAATATCTTTTTTTGGTGATTCTGTTGTTGTTATTTTTTTTATATACAGTAAATTTTTTTTTTATTCTCGCCGCATTACTCACTTAACTGTTGTGTATTCACATAATGTATTTCATTGAAATGACGTTACTTTATTTCTTTGCTTTTCTTGATTCGACGTTGACAATATTGATGGAAGGATGACAGTGATCGAAAGACTAATCAGAGTTGTTTGAACTCTGATTTTGAAAGACTGATTAGAATTTGCGACAAAATTTATGGAACGAAGTTGACACAAGGTTCAAACCCATACACAAATTATTGAAATTACGATGATATATTAGAAATTTGTCAGTGTTCGAGTTGGTGTATCACTGAAATAGTTTCTAATCACGGTTGATAAACGTATTTAAAATCAACAATGAAATTAGTGACATTTAAACCAATGAAATAACCTTGAACTTCAACCTTGAAAAACAACCTTAGCAATTTGGTTTTTTAACCTGAACTAATTTGACGTTTGATTAAGGTTTCTGTGTTATACACACACACACACACACACACACACACACACACATATATATATATATATATATATATATATATATATATATATATATACACACACACAAAAAGTATATATATATATATATATATATATATATATATAATTTTGTGAAATAAAATCACTGTACAAAAAGCTACATCCTTTCAAGAGCTACAGCAGTCTTCAATCCTTTAATTTTAGGATATCCTGACTTATCAAGTGCAAAAAGGTGACAAAAAATGAACCTCATTTTTGTTACCATGTTACCATTTAACAAAAAGCGCAAGTAAAAAAATCATACTGCAGAAGACGAAGAAATGTATGGGGCGGTGTCCGTTACTTTGCGTGGGTTAAAATGATTTTACAATATTTTACATTGGTAATTGGCTACATCGCTACATAAACAGTGAGATTATACAGGGCGATTCACTCGCTGGTAGCCCCAGAGTATCGTATTAGCAATACTCTAGACCAGGGGTTCCCAAATTGGTGTTCCGCGGAACACTTGTATACCGTGAGAAGTGTTCCGCGGAACACAATTTGGGAACCCCTGCTCTAGACTCTAGAGCAATGCTGTCCAACTTCTATAAAGCGCGGCCAAGATGTTGCCTATAATCATACACTATTGGTTAATACGACTTAGTAACCCGCTGAATGTTGTTCTCCCTACTAGAAATGACAAAATAGGAAAGAAAATTCAGAAATGAAATTTGGCAAACGTCCATTCCGCGGGCCGCAATTTGGACAGCGCTGCTCTAGAGCTACCAGCAAGTGAATCGCCCTGTATATATATATATATATATATATAATATATATATATATATATATATATATATATATATATATATATTGCAACTTGTTATTATATTATTCATTTACGTGTTTGATGCAATTATAACAGTAATTGACGATTAACGAGGTTGAAAAAAAGGAGTCTCATTGTTAATTAATATTGTAATAATTGTATATATCAGTTATTAAATTTTTCTATACAAATGATTTAAGCAATAAATTAAAAAAAAATTACCCAACCGTTTGCTTGGTAATGCGAGACCGTAATTTCTGTCACTTTGAAAAAAGGATGAACTCTTTCTTATCTCCTTTTAGATTCCCTTTTAGATCTTTTAGGTTCCCTTTAGATAGATCTTTCTTTGGTATGTAAAGATTATGCATAGTGTCTACCATAAAATATAATTCTTTGGGTCCGTCGAATAAGATTTTATGTTAATTGATAGATAGATAGATAGATAGAAAGCTAGATTGGCTTTATTTTCAATATATATATATATATATATATATATATATACACTGTATATATATATATATATATATATATATATATATGACCAGCATATGCGTGGCTGGCTAGGACGTCAGGAGGAGAGTGGAAACCAATTATCTCCGCCAAATCTCGCAAATGAGGCGATGCTGCAGGGTCGATCTTGAACCGCAGTTCGAAACATCGGAAGGTATTATATATATATATATATATATATATATATATATATACACACACACACACACACCGTATATATATATATATATATATATATATATATATATATATATATATACACACCGTGTATATATATATATATATATATATATATATATATACACACCGTGTATATATATATATATATATATATATACACCGTGTGTATATATATATATATACACACAGTATATACAATTTTGAAACTGATTTACACTACCTTTCTCACTCTGCGGGGTAAAAACCATTACTGTGGATCCGACAGTCGTGGTAAAATCCAAGAATCCATACACCGTTTCTGTTACCAATTTATTTCTCCTCGGCTTCGCTGTGTTTATGGACCTTGGTGTCGCTTTTACAGTTGGTGCAACAGCTATCTTGGAAGGAGGAGGAGGAGGAGGAGGACGGGCCCCTCCCGGCTGGTATACAGGACCAACCTGGGAACTTACCCCTATACCTGAAAAATATCTATGTTATAAATATGACCGTGAAAATTCCTCTACATAATTATACGTGAACAGTGAATTGACTCGTATGAATAGTTACATCGTGTCGAGGGGAGATTAAATGTATGTGATAATATAACAAAAATGGGTTCATTATATTGAAGCTGAAACACGAATAAATATATTATTAAGTGATTAAACAGCTGCTGCAGAAGTGCAAATTAAAGATGATACAAAGTAATTTCACGATAAATCACACTCTTAATTAAGGTCTATATTAAAAATTAATGAAATTATTATTATTATTATGATTATTATTATTATTATTATTATTATTGGAGAAGAAAGAAATTGGTGCGTAGAAAGTTTCTTAAAAATAAAACTTTATATTGTCACAGTCGTACATAATTATTCTCAATTATTACTCAGTTGCTACTTACCATATATATATATATATATATATATATATATATATATATACACACACTTTTAAATTCTGGTTTTTCTCCATGCATTTCGTCGTTTGTAAAATAACACACTCTACCTCAAAGTCGTTTACAATGTATATATATTTTATCATAAAAAGTTTTACAGTATGTCTCTATTTCAATAAAATTTTCGTTTGTCCTTTCTTTTGAAATCCTAAAATATAATTACATTTAACTTTAATTCATTTATATGGATTTTCTTTCGCAAATATTTTACTTATTTTTGAGATTCTTTTTCAAAATACTTTATCCAATTTATTTTCAAAATTATGTCAGCGCCAAAAGTTTCCAAAAACACTTTTCACATAGATAAGTATATATATATACATACAGAGCTTTTTTTGTGCAGGAACGCGTGTTCCGGAACCTTTTTTCTGAAATGTGTCCAATTTATTGATAAAAATAATGTAACTTATACTATTTTTATTAATTTCGCCATTCCATAATATATGCGTTCCGGTACCTTTTTTTCCTAAAAAAACAGCCCGGTATATATATGTATATATATGTACAATATTTGTTTCCTTATTTGGTGGTGTTGTGTTAATCATTCATTTAGTAATATTGCTATAAATATTAGGGATAAATGTTAAGCATATTTTATGCTACTTTGTTTGCTCTTATTCAATAAAATTATTCCAAGATTCGCGAGTCTTCGTGATCTGTCAGTCAATTCGTCATCGAATTCAAAGGGTCTCTGAACGAACAGGTTGAGGTTTTCTCTTTTCGTAAGAACTTTGCTAATTAGCTTCGTTGTGCTTCAGTTTCATCGTGCATAGAATTTCATTTCCAAGATGCGTGTAAGAAGTAGCCTCTAAAATCAAGCAAGAAGCATAACGAAGAATATTCCGAACGTTCTTAAGAAAATAAGAATTCCTTCGCTGGTCATTCCTGGAGACCATAGTTTACATGTGCAGATGAAATAGAAAAAAGCGTGCGAAGGAATCTGTTCATAGATTCCCATTTAGGTATAGCAGTCTATATATTGTTTCTTTCTCGTCAAAGACTCTTGCCCACTTACCAAAGCTAAAAGGCTCGCTTTGACTTCCGCTAATTACGTATGTTGCTAGTTTGGGATAATTTTGGCAATTAATCTGGCAAGCGAATATCCCTGCAAAAAATTTATAAAGATGCTGCGCTGTAAATTGAACTGGTAATAGAGCATATATTGCCATTCATTTTAAATGCATAAAGTTTATAGTTTTTTAGTTAAGAGACAGAATGAACGCAAGGTAGAAGACAATCCAAGAAATGATTTAGAAAATTAGAGAAACACGTAAATATATTCATGTTTGAAATGTGTGGTACGTGGCTTCAGACTTTCAAGTTTTTAACATCGTTCGTGTGTGTTTGTTTACCTTGGGTTACGGTGTTTCTGGCATTGTTTTCTTGAACGATACCGATGACAGATCATGCTTATATGGAATATTTTATATAAACCACATGCAAAACGATCACGGGACAACATTTAAAAGCCGAAATTTTATATAGTTGCAAGGCAGTCGACGATTTTTGCTTAAATCATGCTGTTTAAGTGGCTTACATAACATTTAATAACGGAAACATATACACCACAAATACATATCAAATTCAAATATGTTTTACAACAATATATATATATATATATATAAAAGCAATAGAGAACATGTATAGAAAAAGCATCACCAAGTTAACAAAGGACTAAAAACCAATTCAACCGTTTACATGTCACAAACGGAAAAGTAAATTGACAAATATTTTCTAAAAATTTCCGAAAATAATCACAACATCGAAACTGAGATGAAGGACTTGCGACAAAAGCATCATTTTCATCTCATTTTCTTTCATCAAATGACGCTCCCTTGACCTCAAACTAAAAATGATCTGGTGATTTCGTACGTTTTATCTTTTTTTTTTTTTTTTAAAAAGGAATTCGAATATATCAGAACTCGGAAATAGTTGAGAATCCTTTGTTGTTGAAAACGTACAATAATTGTTGGTCCATCTGCGTAGGAAAGGAAGTTAGAATTAAATTAAAAGTATTAAGATTTTGTACTTTTTTATGGAGGTAGGTAGGGGCTAACAAATGTTCAGGATTGACCTGTGTTCGATCCCTCGGCAATAAGTACATACATCTAACCAGTCCGAGGAAATCTGTATAATATTATGCCGTAATATATAGTATACGAACATTAAACATAAAACAATACAGGAGTTCTAAAGCATAATTACACACTGTGTGCCTTTAGTTTACAGGAAGATAATAACCTTTATATTTTCTACATTCCTGAAAGTTAATTACTGCTGTTGAAATGTAGCTAAAACTCTAAGTAGTATTATCAGTATATAATTACTGTATAATAGTTTGTATGACATTGAAATAAAGTGTTCCTTTCAGTAAGAAATAATGTATGTAATCATTAACGTTTTGAGTGTCTCTTTTGACGGAAAATAAAGATATAAATATTTTGGGGGTTAAATGATTTTAAATTTTAAAACTATAGTTTTGGAAAGGTGGTAGAATTTTTTCTCCTGCTGCTACACTAACTCATATATATATATATATATATATATATATATATATATATATGATAGAACTCAGAATGGTCCCCTGAGATCTTTTATGTTACACACAGACCGTGCATGGAACAAGGAGCTCTTCTGGGAAAATTAAATCCACTATAGTTCGAATAAGTAATGGTAAATGACAAATACTATAGTTTTTCTTTTTCATGATGAATGCAAAGAGTTTCTTGCGTATATTGAGGTTCTGAATATAGTAGGCTAGGTGTAGCTGTAAACCCTAAGATCCTGTCCCAAAGCTGGATCCTGCCTGCTTCGCAGAAAGCTGGTGAGGGCCTCTTTGCGAGTGACCCATTGTTCACGTCGGGCTAACATCGTGAAAAAGAAAAACTATAGTATTTGTCATTTACCATTACTTATTCGAACTATAGTGGATTTAATTTTCCCAGAAGAGTTCCTCGTTCCATTCACGGTCTGTGTGTAACATTATATATATATATCAGGGATGGTATACAGGTACGGGTAATTTAGTCATAGTAGGCCTATAGGTATAAGTATAGAAATATTATTTCTATACTGCTTATCCTCTTGGAATATGTAAGGAGTCAGACATAATAACTAAGAGGAGAAGTTTCTACGAAGAAGTTCACAATTTATCTTTATTAACTGAAAGAGGATAAGGGCGTTGATGTATGGAAATTGGCAATTAACAGTTGCCGTTTTTCAGCATTGTAGCTAGTTGGTCTGTAATTTGGTGGGTTTGTGCCTGACACTAAAAGTACAATATTTTCACCGAACCCCACTTAATATTCCGAGGTTTTGTTTATTCATGGTTTCACATTAGTCTGACCATGAGTAATCGAACAACTACAATTTTTTCTTTTGGCTTTTTTTTGCAGATTACATAGAAAGAGACCAAAAATAGGGTTGTTCTTTCTACATGATCTTTTACCTTCAATTTTACTTCTGAGAATGTTTTTAATTAGATAATGAGAATGAACCACATAACAAAATTATGTGTATTGCTGATACTTTAAATGCTTTATTTTAAAGTGACGCATGTTGGGTATACGTAGGTATAGAAATAAACTTCAATGTCATCTCTCTCTCTCTCTCTCTCTCTCTCTCTCTCTCTCTCTCTATATATATATATATATATATTAGTGATGTAGCGGATGTCATTTTTTTCACATCCGCGGATGCGGATGCGGATGAGGATGTTTGATTTCAACATCCGCGGATGCGGATGTCTACATTTTCGTTATTTTTTACGATATATTCGAGATTTGTTGTGTTTAACGTATATAATAAGTTATGATATAGAGAGAGCTGTAGCTATAATGTAGTATAATTGATTAATTGTACAATAATTACTGTACTTTTCTCTGAACATATAAAATAATATCAAGCATCTAACTAATATAGAAATCAATTAGTGAATTCGTCTGCAAATAAATTCGTTATATTTTGTTGAGTTTCAGCCACAATTAGAAACCATAATTGTGTTACCAGGATGCGGGACGTGAACCCAACTCAAATGCACCCCACCGACCTCTTTCCCCAACCTCCACCCTTATAGAAAGAGATCTTTAATTAGCTTGATAACTATTTATATTAAGTTTAAAGTTTTATTAGGCATATTTATAAATGAGTAATTAAAATAAAGTAAACTAAGATGTTCATCGTTTAATGTTCAAACTTAATTATAGGAAGGTTATGCTTAAGGAACATTAATTTTTCTGCCTTTTCTGCTGCCAGTCTGTTTCTCTTTTCATCATATATTAATCCAGCACTGCTAAATAATCTCTCGCTTGGTACGTTTGTTGGAGGACAGGCTAAATGTTTCCTTGCAAGTTTACTCAAGTATGGATAGATATTCTGCGTATTTTTCCACCAACTAATAGGATTGTCACATGCAGCCAGGCGTTTTTCTTGGTGATAGCTCTCGATCATTTTTACTACATCTTTTGACATCGCGTAGGTCTCGTCATTGCTGCTTGACTCAAGAAACTGAGAGACAGATTCTGTGATAGATTTGCTTGTTGAAGGTGTTGGTTCTGTCACTGAAACTTTTATTCTTTTGGTGGGTGGCGAAACGACAGATTCAAGAGATTGAAGCTCTTCAACTGCTTTGCCAAGTGATGATTTAACTCGTTCTAATGTACTAGGTGAAATAACTTAGCTTTGTAACGTGGATCTAAGTAGGTTGCAAGAGAGTAACTTCATACAAGAACAGCCTCTCGTCTTGTCGCTTGCATCACTTTTGCGCACAATGAACTAGTTCTATTATTATAGTAGAATTTGATAATTTCCGCTTATTAATGACATTTTATCTCAACGGTCCACATCCGCACGACATCCGCAGTCCAAAGTGCGGATGCGGATGCGGATGCGGATGCGAGAAAATATGCGGATGTTCCGCGGATGCGGATGCGGATGCGGATGTGACCTACATCACTATATATATATATATATATATATATAAAATTTCTTTTTCATATCACTGACACACATTCTGATTATATACTTAAAGCTTAAACCAGTTCTGTTCAAGGCATGTATATTACAACCATTTGGCTGACGCTACCTTGTTGATGATCATGAATGCAATTGGCCTGGTAACATGTAAGAAGTAATTATTAAAGGTTTAAGAGGCATGGAAAAGCTAATGTATTTGATGATTGAAAATGGAAAACATAAAAAATTATTAATAGATAAAATTATAAATTTAATAACAATTCTATTGTAATCAACTATTACTGTTATGTTATTGTTACTGCTTGATGTTTAGCTATAGAAAATATCTGTGAACGATGTTTTATATATATATATATATATATATATATTATTGATAATAAAAAAAGGGGAATATCGATCACTGCACAAGAATATTAGCTAGAATTAAGTCTGATAGACAGTTATCAAAGTTAATGTTTGTTATAAGCAACGATAGCGTTTCAGTCATTAAAATTTCTATGAAAATAGTACAATGCTTTCTGAGTTCATAGAGAAGATATTTACATGCAATACTGACGCCTTCATAAGAGCCCTATTCTATTAATTACGATGATCAGATGTTGTATAAACTTAACGGAAAATTTTATGACTATTATATAAGTAGCCTTTAGTTATTATAAGGAAGTAATTCTTATGTTATACATCAATTTTTATTTCTTATCTATTTTTTCGTGTTAAAAGGAAATTAACACGACAGATATTTAAATTTAAACAATATACAGGGCTATTT
>JAJOZX010000317.1:440000-452500 GCA_023014485.1 Bathynomus jamesi | reverse complement strand
TATATTAATCTTTCGTCTCTCCTTAACAGGTGTTGTATGTTGTTGAAAAAATATTAACTTTAAGAAGCCTGTTCCATATTTGGAAAGTATATTGAGAGCAACATCTGTTGAAAATGAATTTATAATGCTATCATAATTGCATTACTAAAGGCATTATAAATTAATGATAAGAAAGTACTGTGTTCTTTGTAGAACAGTAAATAAAATTAGTATAAAGGTAGAGTGTAAATTTTTTTTATAAAAGTTTTATATAAAAACAAATAAGGTGTGTGTGTGTGTGTGTGTGTGTGTGTGTGTGTGTGTGTGTGTGTGCGTCTATCACTATTTGAGTAACGCGTATCCCGTACATGCAAAATCGTAGGTACTTATGCAAATTCCTTCATGTTTTTTAGGAGTACTTCGACCTGCAAACGACAACGAACTTCGATACAACGTAATTATTTACCGAATTAATTCTCGACAGTTTTGAATTCGAAGAAAAACATTGAAAGGTCACCTTTTAACCTTATGCGAAGGACAGGATGCCTCTGCTTACGATGGAATGCAGCGACCATCCATTCAAGCGATTTTACACAATACAAGGGAACATGTTTTTACTGTGATGTGATGAGCGCGCGTATGGTACTAAAAATAATTATTTATATATATATATATATATATACATGCGAAATTACGTGCATATCGTAATTAAATGAATACTGATTAAATACTTAAATGACTGTAATGTCGAATACTTGAAGGATTATCTGTAATCGGACATAATTAATCACGAAGGACGAAAAAATAGGAAAGTTTCTCTTCTCAAAACAAACTCTCAAAATTTGTTAGTTACAACGCACGAGCGATTGTGGAAGTTTTCTTAGTTTATTAGTTACATTACGAAGCTATTTTAAAAATCAGATCCTATCAAAATAAACAAAACTCAAATCCACACGGAAATAATAACCTCTAGTTATATTATTATTATATACCAATATACAGTATATATATATATATATATATATATATATATATATATATAATTTTATATATATATATATATATATACACACACTGTGTGTGTGTGTGTGTATACATATATATATATTATATATATATATATATATACTGTATATATGAAACCAAAATGCTCTCACCAAGATTCGAGCCCGGGACCTCCTGAGTAGGTCGCGACTCCTACTCAGAAGGTTCCGGGTTCGAATCTTGATGAGATAATTTTTTATTAATTTGAAAACCATGCGTGCTCATGCGTGTATTTCCGTTATTCCATAAATATGTTAGGGATCCCAGCTGTTCATCCTTCCACACAATAAAACATTGGTTGGTAGATAAATGGGTACCCTGGGTAGCCTAGTGGTTAAGACGCTGGGCTGCTGTTGGGGAGTGGTTCGAATTCCACGTTAAACTGTAGGTCTAAGGTGGAGCAACGAGCTTGACCTTCGTGAGAATGAACAATTCGGGCGGAAGCAAAACCAAGGTTAACCAAGGTTATAAATGTGTGTGTGTGTGTGTGTGTGTCTATGCTTTATTTATGTAGTTGATGAAATGATGATGTCTGACGTTCTATTTTTGTTTATACCCACCTAAACGACAAGGGTAATTTCTGCATCGAATTTAGTATACACATTAATGGAGAACGAGGAAAGATTTTAGTTACACACGCGCCCTTCCCAATCCCCCCCAGCCCCAACACCAACAGGTTGGGATTCGGGGTGGGGTTTTTGCTGTGCAAAGCGCAGCGAGCCTTCTAGTATATATACACATATACACACACACACACACGTTGACTTTACACATGAATGTATTTCACTGTAAAAGAAACGTGATCATGGAATGGATATTTTACGTAAAAATATTTCCACGATTGAGTTATAATTTGAGAAAATACTACGACTTTTAACGTGGTATTTCAACAAAAACATATTAAATGCCATATTAAAAGGTGTTTTCTTTAACGAAACAATGATTTCCCGAGATGAATACGTCTTTCGTAAAATATATGACGCAGTAAACGACCTTTTTATTTCCCCCAAAAAATTTATTCCTCCTTCCAAAATAAAATTCCTGTCCAGCGCCATCATTCAGTGAAGAAGTACGTGTAAGTTCCTCCCTGTAGCTTGGAAGGTTTTAACGTTTAAATTAAGATTATAAGATTTGATACGACTTTAGTTAAGTACAGACAGACACCTTAAATGGAGAGGTAAGCATATATATATATATATATATATATATATATATATATATATATATATATATATATATAAAACGAAACATAATTTAACCTTGACATTGCTTCAACTACAGGATATTTCTCAGTCTGGTCGATCCGCTGGGCGACACTGGTATTTATGATAGTATGTCCCAAATGCCAACGTATGCCCAACAAATGCCTGCTATCTGTACAGACAGAGATTGAAAATAGAAAGAGATAGAAAATATATAGAGGAAAACATATATAGAGGAAAAAATATGCAGGTATTTGTTAATTTAGGAATGAATGTTTCATTAAACTTTTATTAAATATACTAGCAGAGAACCCGCCCTTCGTGCGGGTAGCAAAAATATCCCGCGTTTTAACGAAAATATCACGCCTTAACCTAACCAATCGTCAAGAGCGTACAGTTGACCTAACCGGGTATTCAATAAATTACCAGACAGACAGACAGACAGACACAGACACACACACACACACACACGCGCGTCCTTTTATTATTATAGATTATGATACAGGTGCAGTAGAATGTCGCCTGCGCCTTGCGAAGCAAAAGTTTCCCGAAACACAACCTAGGGTGGGGGGTGAGGACTGGGTGATGCGAGTGTGTACTAAAAATGAATTACTTATGACAGGACTTTGGAGATTTAACCGTTTAATAAAAAATAAATGAGTTATAATATTCGTGTTCTCTTTCATGTAGAAGTGAAGTACCGAATGGTTTGTTGCTTCGTCTCTCAGTATTTACGAAAGTTATCCCACCATTATTATAATGTAATGTAAGAATTCGAGCTGTTATAAATAAGTTATGGGTTCAAACACACACACACACACACACACACACTCTCTCTCTCTCTCTCTCTCTCTCTTCGAATAAACCGATTTTCTTTTTGTTTTAAATGTAGTAGGAGGTACTGATCGGGTCTGGCGGGAAGTTTGATCGGAATTCTCGGGAGCCAAAACTTCCGAAGAGAAAATTAAGTATAAAAATTGGCTACGCTTTAAGTACATAGGATTTGTTTCTTGAGATAGAAGCAGCGATTTCCCTTAAGATGTAAGTGTAGTAGGAGGCGCTGGTCTGGTCTGGTTACAGAGCACTGGATGTTGTCACTGTGAGAACGTTCGTGAGTCAAAACCTCCGAATAAGCGTACAAAGAGGGGTTATAAGGGGATTTGTTGTGGTGAAATTCGGGGGTGGTGATGTTCCATTTTGATCGTAAATGTAGTAGGAGGCGCTGGTCAGGTCTGATATCAGAGCACTGGTAATTCTCGAATGATAGACTTTTTTTTATTCTTTTTATTTTTATTTTCGTGTTCGTAGTAGATGGGAATTCTCAGGAGTCAAAACCTCCGAATAGCTATATTAAACTATTTCGGGAAGCCACTCCTCTCTCCCCTTCTTTATTTCATTTGGTCCTTCCTTTCGTTTTTTCTCATTATTAAAAGAGTGCTGCTCGAGGGAGAGCTAGTTATGATATAGTAGAAATAGTCATGTTCCCTTTGTTAATAAATGTAATAGGAGCCGCTGGTCGGGTCTTGTTTCAGAGCACTGGAAGTTCTCAGACGATACCCCATTGGTAGAGAAGGGAAGCTTGATGGGATCTCTCGGGAGTCCAAACCTCCGAATAGATGTTTGAAATTTTAGGAATGCTACTTGGGTTTACAGTATAGGAATGTTAGTACTTTTTAGGTAAATCGCGGAATATCCAACTAGATATCTAACTAGATATCTAGCTAGCTAGAGAAAGTTTTATAGTTTTATATAGAAGCAGCGATGTTCCCTTTTGCAATAAATGTAGTAAGAGGTGCTGGCGGTGTCTGGTTTCGGAGCACTGGGAGTTCTTAGATGATGGGAAGCTTCATGAGATCTCTTGGGAGTCAAAACCTCCGAATCATCATAGTCATCTTCAGGAAAGCTATTTAGTTAGAGTAGAACTTTAGTGTTAAATATTGTATGTAAAAATTTAGCAAGAAGAGAAATTATGCATATTGTGCATTATTATCATTCCCCATTATGCATGTGCAATTCTTATAGTGTAGGTCTGGCAGCTGGAGGCGCCCTCTGGACCAGTGCTTCTTTATTTAGATAATTCCTATACGAAGGACGCAATATAAATTACTATATGATAAATCCTTGGTACAGTGGCTTTGGCAGGCTATGGAGAAATGATGCAACAACGAAATGATAATGACTTCTACATAATAAATAAATTAAAAATTCCTTAAAAAATGCATGGTGTAGATTTGATTAAGTAATTTAGCATTCATGCTATCCTTTATTTTCTGCTGTGTTCTAATGCGTAACTGAGTACACGAGATAAGCGTACGCATCGTATGAATGAACTTTGAAGCTATTCCCTTCATTATACTTTTTCCTACTTTCCTATAAATCTTCTTTCACCACTATTTTCTGTCAGCAGTGGCTGGCGGAGGAGGGAGAGAGAGAGCCTTGTCTGTTCTATACTTTATTATTACTACTATTCCTGTGTGAAAACCTTACACGTCTGAAGTGCAATCCTGGTATAAGTTTTCAGCATTCTTTATTTTCATTGCTATTTCTATTTTTTCTACTCCCTTCTTGGGCTCGCCACGAATGAATCTTAGGGTCTTTGTTAGCCTGTAACTCTCTCTCTCTCTCTCTCTCTCTCTCTCTCTCTCTCTCTCTCTCTCTCTGACTGTTGATAATATAATTTTTTTGTTTTAATACGAAAGGGCATGAGAACAAATGAGTAATTCAAATGTCTTTGTAAAAAAAAATGAATAATAATTAATTAACTTTCGGTTATTTCAAAAAGTATTACCAAAAAAACTAAATAAAAATGAAAACAAGAAAGGAAAAAAGCCATTTGAGAAAAACGTATCGCAACACAAAACAAAAATTGATTTACAAAAGGAATTGCCCTTAGTTATTAACACACACACACACACACACACACACACACACACACACACACATAAATGACAAATAACACACAAAGGAAGTTCAAATATTGGTTATACGACGCCAACGACTCAATTTTGTCTGCGAAGGACAGAAGTTTGACTCGATTGATAATCGGGACGGAACTAAAATCCATTCCAGCCATTTCGGTTTAAGGGGGGAAAAAAATAACAACAAAATTACCATGACTTATAAAAGGAACAATAAAAATAGTAAATAAAATATCACACCTTCAGGAATTGATAATGTTCACTACAGTAAGTCAACCAAATCGACAAAGAAATGCGGTTTCCTATCTCTCTCTCTCTCTCTCTCTTTTTCTATATATATATATATATATATATATATATATATATAATGTCCTTGGTATTTCACTGTATCACTTGATATCTGAAAAACTGCTAAAAAATGCAGATAATTGTAATGTTAAACTTTCGTCAAAGTGAAAATGTGAAATGAATCATTATTTTTTATATACTGTATATATATATATATTAACTTATGCAAATGTTAGGGCATATTTATTTTAACATTTAATGTATCCAACACTATTACAAATAGATGATAGATAGGAAGGTGTTGACTGAGCGTATCATACAATAGTTTAGTGAGACTTATGTAGTATATATGTTATATATGTAGTGGTTAGCATCGCTGACTACAAATCCACCGGTTCTGGGTTCGATTCCCAGCGAAAGCAGTCAGCGCGCAGCTTACCCAGCTGTTCATCCTTCAAGGAAATATTGGTTGGTAGATAAATGGGTACCATGGGTGTACTAGTGGTTAAGACGCTTGGGTGCTGATCGGGAAGTCGTGCGATCGAGTCTGGGCAAGGACTTTGTAATTTTTAATCACCCGTGGTAGGTCGTGGTTCGGATTCCACGTTAAGCTGTAGGTCCAAAGTGAAGCAACAAGCTTGACCTTCGTTAGAATGAACAATTCGGGCGGAAGCAAACCCGAGGTGAACCAAAGTTATATGTATATACTCATTAATTTGATAACAATACCTCATTTAAGTGCATATATATATATATATATATACAGTATATATATATATATATATATATATATATATATATATTTCTTAATCATGCAATTTTCCTTGTTTATATGAATGTAAAACAAAAAGCTTTTGTAAAAGTAATTTTTACATTGAATTAATACTATTAATTACTTACTACGAATCACAATTAGAGCTAGTAAATTATCAACATCAGATTTTAACTCCTAAAGATATGATTATAAAGTCTATATTTTTTTACATGTAGAATCTAGATTATACTCGTAACATATGCAAATTTTACATTTTTACATCATGATTATAAAAAATGTGGTCTATATTTCTTAATTTAGTTATTGTTGAAACGCTGATTTTTCGATTGATTATGTCAATTTTGCAATGTAAACATGTTAACGTCCAATTTCATGACTTAAATATTCTTGTAAGGTGTTTGCATGACATAATTACATTATAAATACAAAATACAAACGTAGATTGACAAAGAACAATATTCTATTACAACAACCAAAATATGTAATTAACAACTAGTTATCAGTCATCAAGTGATTAATTCAGACATGCGATGATGATTCTGCCAACCATGTTTACTTTGCTGGTAACAGTTTAAGTGGTTGGCGCGAGCATAGCACCTTTGAATAAACCATTTGGATTAGTTATTAAATAGTTAAACCAGGAATTTTGGTTGGTGTTACTAACTTTTTCTTTTCTCCGTGACCACGTACAATATGCATGCTTAGTTGACATCCAACATATAATGCTATGTTGTTCCAAATCTTACGTAAGAGATGAGATAACATAATGTATGCAACACCTTGTGTACACAAGACTTTTTGATGCAGGTGTTTGCAAGGTCAAATGTTTGGTTTAATGAATTTTTAAAAATTAGGATTGAATGGTTTGCAAAATCTTAAAATGGGACTTACAATGAAACTTTGTCATGGAACAAATAAAAATGATAATTTCTCTCTCGTTAACAAACAGAACCACGCCTCGAGAGCAATAATATAATATATTGTGTAGGACCTCTGTGTGTATATATATATATATATATATATATATATATATATATATACTTACGCAATTCAATCCTGATGCTAAGCTGTATTTCAAATCAGAATGAATTTCATAACGATGTAGTTACAGAAACGCTGTTTATTGTGAATATTTTTTTCGTTGGTTTTATTCTATTTTTATTACGAGTTGAGGTCATTCCCAATAATATAATTCATCATTGTAAACGTAAGCAAATGGTTTTCTCTCGAGGAAATTAGACCTTGATCGCGATATCCATGAGATAAAAAAAAAATAAAAACTCAGCGTTTTCAGCTGAATCATTCATGGATCATTACACTCCTACAAAATTGCATTGGTCACAATTGCAAAATAATAAATTCAATTAAAAAAAGGAAAAATTTGTCATGCAACAAGGTTATTTAAGTATTGAGATGAAATCTCGCATAAAAACATATGTGAAAGTACACACACACAAAGCTAAATATCTTTAAAAATTAAATCATTATTGTTTTGTGTAATGTTATTTAAGAAAAGCGTTTTAATTTTAATTATAGATTTAAATTATATAATAATAATAATATGCTATATATATATATACTATATATTTGGGATGACTTTCACACTTAAACACGTGATATGAACGAATGATGCAAATCCACAAGAAAAAAGAAAAAAACTATTCCAAGGCCTTTCGTGTATTTAGCAATGCACCTACTCATTCCCTGACGAGGTGTATTGCTGAATACACGAAAGCTTTGGAATAACTTTTTCTTTTTCTTTGTGGGTTTGCATCATATATATATATATATATAGAGAGAGAGAGAGAGAGAGGGTGAAAAATAACCTAATACGTGCTATATTGGAGAGACTAAGAACATTCCTTACAATTAGAGTGAAAAATACCAGTACAATGATACCGTATAATACAATGTAAAAAAAAATCTTTAAAAATTATAAAATTTTCTTAAAAATCGCGTGACAATTTTTCTTCCTGAAGACTTTCAATTTACTTGTTTTTTTTTGCACAAAGCATTTAAACAATTTTTAATTGAGTTTAAAGCCTTTATTTGCGGTCATTCGTGCCATCATGATGTGAAAGTCTTTGATTTGCTTTAACACATTTTGGCTAAAATTTAAATATTTATATTTTGTGCTTCCTCGTATAACCTAATCATTGCATGAAGATTCTAAAAGACTCGCAAGAAAGTGATTAATGTATGCGCACTCGTTTGTTGGGAAAGAGAACTACTACAAGTTCATATATACTCATATACTGTATATATATATATATATAATATATAGAGAGAGAGAGAGAGAGAGAGAGAGAGAGAGGGAGAATGTTATATGTCACTATTTGAAATAAACTCTTGTAAGTGTTAATAAATTTTCTAATAACGTGCCTGCACCAGTGTCAAAGAAGATAATCGAATTGATAACTATTTCATAAATGTTTTAGCTCCCGCTTATTTGTATTAATTGAATACAAGAATGCAGCTATTTCGCATGAGAGCATGTTTACCTATAAGGGCTATATGATGCACTTCCCAGCCATAATATAAGCTCATTATACTCATATACATAAAAAATATTATCAGCAAAACCGTTATAAACTGTAGTCACATTGGAAAAAGTCTTTTCGCTGCGTGCATTCAGTGTTTCACAGTATGTTACATTACTTACTCTGATTATTAAAGTTATTGCATAAAAATTATTTCATTATATATATATATATATATATATATATATATATATATATATATTATATAATAAAGCGTAGCGAGGAAGAGGCGCTCCGAAAGACTGGCTTCCTGAGAGCTTATATATATATATATATATATATATATATATATATATCTATATATATATATATATATATATTTATATATATATATATATATTAACGTATTCATGCTATTCTAAAATATTCCTTTTGTTAAGACTGTTCTGAATATTTTGCTATACGATTTCTGTATACCAGAGAAGAAATATTTTATATTTATTAATGCAAAATATTGGATATCCCAAATTCTATACATCTGTGTCATCCCTTCTATTCACTTATTATTATAAATAGAAATATGTGTGTGTGTGTGTGTGTGTGTGTGGTGTGTGTGTGTTATGACTGTCCTAAAACTTACTAATTTCTAAATTAAAATAATTATGACTTTTTTAATATACCGGACCCCGCAAACCAATTACATAGGGCTTATTTTTAAAACTTGAAACTCCCTTCCCCTTCCAGTTGTATACACGACATTTCACCACACTTTAATATCACTATTATTTTACCAAATAATCATGGCATAATTACGATAAAAATTTTGGAAAACGCCAGTCGGAGACGAAAGAGACCGTGTCAGTAAACTTGTTGCGAGAGCAAAGCAGTAATTTTAGACATGAATAACCTTTTGGACACCCTTTTTAAGATAAAAAGTGTCTGTTTCTGTCGTGATTATACGTTCATTCGGAATAACCTTTCATTAAACCTCGTTGATTTAAACGATTCCTTTCGTTTTGGGGTGAAAAAAAGATAGCAGGAACGGTGTTTACTTATGAATTACGTCAATTTTCTCTTATTTATCATCAAAAGCTTCGATTAAATTGATCGTATAATAACCTACTCACTGCGCGGCTCGCGAGCCGCCACTTAGGCCATCACGAGCCGCGCAATGAGTACCACTGCCCTACATGGTAATACTTATTGTTTCGTTTCCTATAAACTGATCCGAAAGGCTAATTATACATACACTCGAGCATAATTGCATGAAGATATTGCCCACTCAAATGCATCTGAAACGAGAGAGAGAGAGAGAGAGAGGAGAGAGAGAGAAGAGAATGGAAGCGTGCTTCAATCGTGCATATATTGAAGTGCGGCGTAAAGAGTCCTTTTACGCGTGGCATGAAATCAATTCCACGTCCATTTGGCAGAACCATTTTGATGAAACGTTTCGAAGGTTTCCATCACCAACATAAAAAAAAGGACAAAAGAAAAGAAACACACACGCACACACACACATGTATATATATATAATATATATATATATATATATAAATGCGAACCCCCCTCCAAAAACAATTGTAAGAAAGGCACTGTATACGTTACTTGACATCATGATAGTTTGAGGGTACATCTGTCATTATTAATTACATCCTTCAATTCATTCATCGAATGGATGTAAAGATTTGTGTGTAAGCACAGTCATAATGTGTAAGAATTCCCTAAACAAAGTCCCAGATGAAGTAATATAATGTACAGAGGATAAATAAAGTTTGAAACAAAGGCGGGTGGAACTTAAATTTTTTTTTTTTTTTTTTTTTAGATTTCTTTCCCCTTTTTTTAAATTTTTCTGAGAAATTTTGTGTCGCCTTAATTTTAAATTTCAAGGTCATTCAAGAATTTGAGTTTCTCCTTACGTATTTATTAAAAATATGTAGGTTTAAATGGTTCCTTTATGTCACAAAGGTCTCGCCTCGTATGATTATGGAGGTTAGGCCATACGTGCAATGAACACACATACACACGCTCACACACACACAACACACACACACACCACATATATATATATATATATATATATATATATTATATATATATATATTATAATTATTTATATATATATATATATATATAGTCGTGAAGTTTGTGCTCACCTTTATCGTCAAACGAGAAGGTATTCACAAGTAGTATGTGTCATTGAATCCTCAGTAATTTAACTGGTACTGGAATTAAGTTCTACTACAGTTCTATTTACTGTAATTCATTGCAGATCAGTTTTCTTTCATTAAAACCTCCAACACAAACGAACAACATGCATTATTTTCTTTCTTCCTATATATATATATATATATATATATATATATATTACAGTTAATTTCATGCCATATGCGAGATCTTCAGCAATAAATATTACTGTTGAAAATTCCCTTTAAAATAATAATTAGAAGCGAAGAAACATTTCTTTAAATCTCTTTCTTTAATTTTTTTTTTTTATTTTTTTTTTTATTTTTTTTTTTTTATTGAAATACGACCGTATTTTGATGTTGAAAATGAAGTTGAATTAATTAACCAAATCGGAAATCTTAAAATAGCCTTTCAAGTTTAATTTAAAATAAATGAAATTATATATTTTTCTCATTTTAAAGTATTTCTTTTTAGTTAGAATTAAATATAAAATTATTATTATTATTATTATTATTATTATTATTATTATTATTTTACAGTTACGAAATACTGGCACATTTAGCTGTATACGAATATATGTATATCATACTTCTTTTGTATATTATATTATATATATTTATATGTGTATATATATTAAGATTTACGGTTAAGGCTTATTCAAACATTATAAACTGATTAATAATTATAATCAGGCAATTAGGACTTAATATTTTGTACAGTAATTACACCGATTCATTGATTGAGTAATTTAACCCGTGCCCGTGACTCAGTGTGGGTTACACCGTTTCCTTATAAACGATGTGACGACACCGAAGTCAGGGTTTGACTCCCGATGGTGATGGGTGTTGGTAATAACAGTCCAAGAGTTAGTGCAATTGGCCGTATTTGTCTAGTCTGAGCGCTTTGCCAGTTTCTGGCACTCTTCTATTATTCTTGAGTTAAATGAATGAATGAATGAGTGGATAATTCTTTATTTATAAAAATATAAAATTTCTACAATTTCACAATTTTTGTTATAATAATTTTAAAATTTAATATATTTAATAAATTTAAACCTTGCCTTAAATTATAGGTTTTTTTTTTTAGGGGGGGGGGTAATTTTAACACCGTAAAATGTTAACTTCTTATGTCTAAAATAGTTAATATATAGCATAAATCAACTTGAAGCTATGTCAGATATATAATTTCCATGGCCAAAATATCTACGTCTGCGCGTGCATTTTGATCCGTTAGGCGATATGCAAACTAACAGGACCGCAAACCCTACGTAGAGTTCGCGTCTATAGACACGTTCGGCCTCGTGGAGAGCTGTTGCTTTGGAGCTGTAAAATCCTCGTTTACTTAATGTGGTGTTACGAAGTCGATATTGATAGACACGGACTTCATTCAGTTCATTCCGCTTTTGATAGGGCTACGGCGTGGCCATGTCGCAACACCTCTTCACATCGATCAGCGAAGTAAGCGACACTGGGTCTGAATGAAGGGGCGACCGTTCTCTACGTCCAGATTACGTAGCGGACCATGATTCGAATCCCACACGAAACTGTAAATCTACTCCTTCACCGCATGACCTCTGCCGTTACTTAGGAGGTTAAACAACATCCTTCTCATTATTATCATCATTCGCTTT
>JAJOZX010000317.1:425000-435000 GCA_023014485.1 Bathynomus jamesi | reverse complement strand
ACACACACACACACACACACATATATATATATATTATATATAGGGTGGGGCCAAAAGTCAGGAAACACAGGAATTATGCTTTTCAATGCAAATATCTTCTATGTATATTTGCATTGAAAAGCATGGTTCCTATGTTTCCTTACTTTTGGCCCACCATATATATATATATATATAATATATATATATATATATATATATATATATATGGGAATGAACTCAGAATGGTCCCCTGAGGTTTTTTATGATACACAGACCGTGCATGGAACAAGGAGCTCTTCTGGGATAATTAAATCCACTATAGTCCGAATAAGTAATGGTGAATGACAAATGCCATAGTTTTTCTTTTTCATGATGCTAGCCCGACGTCTCAAAGCTGGATCTTGTCTGCTTTTCAGATAACTGGTGAGGGAAGCTATATTTATGGGACCTCTTTGCGAATGACCCGTTGCCCACGTCGGGCTAGCATCATGAAAAATAAAAACTATGGCATTTGTCATTCACCATTACTTATTCGGACTATAGTGGATTTAATTATCCCAGAAGAGTTCCTTGTTCCATGCACGGTCTGTGTGTATCATAAAACACCTCAGGGGACCATTCTAAGTTCATTCCCATCTTGAAACGGACATATTATGTGCCTTGAAAAGTGGACGCTCAATTCTGCCAGTTGAGGTTTAAGTTTTGGTTTTTGGCTAAAAATATAATAGTTACCCCTTTTTTCTTTGATGTATTCAATCTGACGTGAAGGCAGCGAGTCTTTTGCTTATATTGAGGTTCTAAATGTAGCAGGGCTAGGCTGCTTTAAACCCTAGATCCATGTCCCAAAGCTGGATCCTGTCTGCTTTGCAGATAGCTGGTGAGGGAAGCTATATTTTTGGGACCTCTTTGCGAGTGACCCGTTGCCCACGTCGGGCTAGCATCATGAAAAAGAAAAACTATGGCATTTGTCATTCACCATTACTTATTCGGACTATAGTGGATTTAATTATCCCAGAAGAGTTCCTTGTTCCATGCACGGTCTGTGTGTATCATATATATATATAAAGAACGCAAATTCATTCACTTTCAAAACCTGACGCTCAATATCAGCCTTTATTCAGTTAAAAACTGCACACAAAATGCAAGATTTTAATGGTTCTAATTTCTTACTGTTAATTTTTATCATTTTGCACGTTTCTGCGTTTAAAATAAACGGAAATAAACGCTTCGGTAAGTTAACAGATTATTCTATTACATTCACTCTTTATACTTTATGGTATAGCCTTTCTTTTTAACCTCTTTCTCTCTCTCTCTCTCTCTCTCTCTCTCTCTCTCTCTCTCTCTCTCTCTCTTTCTGATGTCCGTCTGTTTGTCTTAGTATACACATTAATGGAGGACTAGGGAAGGTTTTAATACCCCCACCCCTCCTTTCCCAGTCCTCTTCCTAGGTTGTGTTTCGGAATCTTTTTCTGTGCAAGGCGCAACGGACTTTCTAGTACATATATACGCATTATGTGGGAGGAAATCGTGGTAGTTATATGCCATGAGTTAGTAACCGGAAAAACAACTTATACAGTTTATATACAATTAACTCAGGGAAGAGAAAGTATATATATATATATATAAGGTTAAACATGAGAATGATGATCATCATTATTCCTATTATAATAATGATGATGAGCATTATTTGTTTTGTTTTCATACTGAGGAAATGCGCATGTAATTCTTGGCGCATATTATCCAATTAAAGATTGTGTAAAAACCCCTAATGCATACATTTCAAACGAAGACTATGTATAAATATATATACACACACACACTACGATTTCGTGTTCCGCATTTTTTTCACGAAAGTATTGAACAATGTTTGTTTAAGTCCTTCTTAGAGTTTTATTTTGAAAGGAGACTTTCTTTATTGGTTCTTCATCTATTCATTTATATATTTATCATTTATCATTTATCATTTTTATTTATCATTTATCATTTATCATTTTTATTTATCATTATTATTTATTTATGCCTACCTTCGCACCAGGTGCAATTTCTGTTGTGTTAAGATTGTGAATCAGTTGATTATACTCGTGCATATTATTTGATGGCATACCTTTTTATTATATTTCATATTATATATTATATTATTATATTATACTATATTATATTATATTATATATTATATTATTACATTATACTATATTATATTATATTATATATTATATTATTATATTATACTATATTATATTATATATTATATTATACTATATTATATTATATTATATATTATATTATTATACTATACTATATTATATTATATTTTAATAATTAATTAGTTAATCCATCTATAGGAGAAATCTTTAATATTCTAAAATTGTTTGTTGATAAAACTTACAGTACAATCACTCTCTGTCTGTCTGGTTTTTTTTTTCTCTCTCTCAGTATATATATATATATATATATATATATATATACACAGAGTATATGTATTATCTGCGACGAGCATGTTACAAAATAGTGTTTCATCATTTACAAAGCATGCAGTTGTAGAAAGAGAAAAAGTTGAACTTTTTTAAACATCTTTAAATAACGTGTCTCTAAAATCATTCTACGCATACTTTTCTGAAAGCTTATTATTATTATTATTATTATTATTATTATTATTATTATTATTATTATTATTTTCTTTTTATTACGATTACTGTAAATAAAAAAATTAAAGTTTCCCTCCAAATTCAGACTAATATTTTCTTTTAAAAGCTTTCGTTTGATTATATTAAATTTCATGGTTTTTACGTCACTAAGAAACGGGTTTTGCTATGACAGTTTTATATATATATATAATATATATATATATTTATATATATATACATATATATATATATATATATATATATATATATCCAGAAATCAGGCACTGTGGTAATAAAATAAAAATAAATACGCTATATGTGGCTCTGGTGATTGACATTTGAAGAACCATGTGTGTATATATATATATATATATATATATATATATATATATATATCATCGACCTTATAAGCCGGAAGTACTTGAAATTATCTCAAAAGCAATTAAATTATTTAACTTCTTTTCATAATTATAAAATGAATGAGTAGTTAATAGAACAAAAATTAAATCGAGGTCGGCTGAACCCCACATTCCAAATATTCCAAAATCTGTACCAAATTTCCTCATAATATTTCCTATATTTAAAATTTATAATATAATATATATATATATATATACAGGGTGGGCCGTAAGTTTCCATACATAGGAAAAATTAAACGTTTGTTTTTATGTTTCAGATACCCTAAGAATATGCGTTTGTAAGATCTTGTTTACTGATGAAGCAAATTTTTACGTCAATGGAAAGGTTAATCGGCAAAACATACGTTATTGGAGTAATGCTAACCCTAACTGGCTGAGTCCGACGAAGATACAAGGTGCCGGTAAAGTGATGGTGTGGGCCGGGATATGGGGTGACAGAATTATTGGACCAATTTTTGTCAGTGGAAATCTTAATGCCGAAAGGTATCTTAACATGTTGCAAGAAGAGATTTTCCCATCCCTGCTAAACGAGGAAGGTAACTTCCCAGTTTACTTCCAGCAAGATGGAGTTCCACCTCATTATGGTCTTCACGTGCGTCGGTATTTGGATCAGCAGTTTCCGGATGCTTGGATTGGTCGGCGTGGTCCTGTGGAGTGGCCTCCCAGATCCCCAGATCTCACCCCCTTGATTTCTATCTTTGGGGGCACTTGAAGGCCATGGTGTATCAGGAAAAGATACGAGACATAAATCATCTAAAGGAACGTATCACCAACGCCATTACAAGCATAACGTCAACTGTGCTAATGCGTGTTCATCAACAGTGGGGAACACGTATTGAAATGTGTTTTCAAAACAATGGCAACCATGTAGAGCATATTATATAAATAAAAATGGTTGTCCATAAAAAAATGTTCTCTAAACGTGGATTCCTCAGCTGTCCCTCTAAATTTTTTATAAACCCCCCTCCCCAACTCCCCTCCCCAATTTTTTATAATCCCCCCTCCCCTAACTTATAACTCCAACCGCCCAACCCATAGCTTGTTTCCTGTTTTGTTTTGTTTTAAATTACTCGTGCCTCGGAACCAGCATTGAAAGGTTCGTAGTGTTAATTATTCCATTGTATTAGTGTTAATTATTCCAGTGTACTAATTTCAAATTTACTATATGTAATTTAAAAATAGCTTTTAAATTTCTTGTAATTTTATATGTAAATTTTTATAACTTTGAATTTAACCCTCTTCTTTTAGTCTTTTTATAGAAATTATTTTGTCTTGTTCACATTTATTTATTGATTCTAATTTCATATTGTTATTATCTAGCCTGATGATGAGCGTATTGCTCGAAACGTTGCGCATTAAAGAAGACTTTTCATGGCATTTACATTCCTCCTTGTCATTGGATTTCTCCTAAATATTATATATATATATATATATGCCTTGCTTTAAAACTAATTATTATCCAAATAATTGTATACTAATATATATATATATATATATATATATATATTAGTATACAATTATTTGGATAATAATTAGTTTTAAAGCAAGGCTCGGTTATAATTAATTGTTGTCATTTTTATGGACTTAGGCCCTAGTTTGGGAGTGAAATTTTTATATTTTATATTGTATACTATTATGTTATTCTATTTATGTCATATAAAATTATATTTCTTATATTAATAATATTATATTACCTTAACACTTTTATTATTCTTTTATTAAAAATTTTAACTATTTAATTATTTTCTGTAAAGTTTAAAGATATTTATAACTATAATTATACTGATAATAATATGGGTCCGCCATATATTATATATATATGTGTGTGTGTGTGTGTGTGTATATATAGACTATATATATGGTTATAACTATTAATTACCTATGAAACAAAATTCATTGGTAAATAAATTTCTAAACTGTAGAAATCGAATTTCGAATTATATTTTCTTCATATAAGAAAGTGGTTTGTTTTAATCAAGTTAAACCTTTTGAAGTCACACCCTCCGTTATTTCAAGTGGCGCCATCTTGAAAGGACAAATGCATTCAGAATTCGGAAGAAAATAGAAAATGGGTTGATGAAGGGGTAACTTTGAAATATGAGAGAAATAGCTTTCTTGGGGTCAGTGTCCGAAAGGCAACTTTAATTAAGTTAGCTTTAATTGGACGGAGCCTAAAGAAATGGGGATGATTTGCGGTGGTAAATTAGAAATGTTCTTGCCCGTCTGAGATTTGTTATTGTTTTTTGTTTTTTATAAGAAAGTTTACTCTTAGATATATATATACTGGTCAAAAAAAGAAACGCAATTTTTGAGATTTATTAATAAACATGAGGACTCAGTATATAGTAAATGATTCTTTAACATAACAAACAGTCAATAACGCGTATGGCCACCCCTAGCCACAATGCAGGCTTGGAGTCTGGCCCTCATCGACCTCAACAGTCTCTGCAGGAAAGCAACAGGGATGGCCCTCCACTCTTCAATAATGGCATTGGTCAGTTCCCTGATGTTCTGCGGCTGATGCTGACGTCTGCGAACTCGCCGTTCAAGTTCATCCCATGCGTGCTCTATCGGTGACATGTCTGGGCTGAAGGCTGGCCATGGTAAGGTCTGCACCTGTTGTCCCTGCAGGTACGCCTGCACTATCCTGGCTGCATGAGGTCTGGCATTGTCCTGTTGCAGGAGCACCAATTCTGGATGTTGCCTCATGAATGGAAGAACATGTGGGTGAAGAATCTCATCCCTGTAGCGCTGGGCAGTCAGAGCTGATAGGCCCACGATAGGTCACGGTGCTGATAGGCCCATTGCAGGCGTCGTTGCCTTCTTGCATCAGTGAGAAAAGGACCTCTGTAAGGCCTGCGGGATCGGAGTCCTGCATTACGGAGTCGGTTTCTGACGGTCTGGTCACTAATTTTGTTGTTGTGGATACCAGGTGTCTCTCTGGCTGTCTGACGAGCATTCCGCTGCCGATGACGCAGATGCTGCAGTACAATGTGGCGATCCTGGCGTTGGGTCGTCACACGAGGTCGCCCACGTCTTGGCAGGTCCTGAACACTTCTTGTGGCATTGTACCGTCTAACAAGCCTAGAGATTGTGCTGGGATGCACATGCATTCGTTGTGCAACTTGGACAGCAGACATGCCTGCATCCAACATGCCCAAGGCACGACCTCTGTTGACCTCTGAGAGTCATGGCATGCCTCAATCAAGGGAAAAAGTTTGGTTTTCTCAACGGGCAGTGTGTATTCTGTGAAGTCAAAGAAAAAATGATTGCCTTCATAAAGAATACATTCAATTTAATCTCTGTTTATTGTTTGTAACAAAATGGCGTCTTAGCCGGGATTAGTCAGGTTTAAAAACATGCACTAAGTGGCTTTAAAAGATTTGAACAAACATTTAACCATAATCTTGAAACTGTGATAATACCACTAACAACTTAAATTTTACACCATATGCAAGCTAATTGCGTTTCTTTTTTTGACCAGTATATATATATATACTAAGGTGGAGTGACAAGTTTGACCTTCGTCAGAATGAACAATTCGAGCGGAAGCAAAACCAAAGTTTATATGTGCCAGCGTCCGCAGCTCAGTGGTAACACCATTTTCCTACCAGCGGAGTGAAGACACTGAAGTTGTGGGTTCGAACCCCGTTAGTGCTAGTAATATTAAACCAGGATTTAACGCAATGAGACCTATTATCTGGTCTGAGCGCTGCCAGTTTCTAGTCCACGTAACTGATTATTATGTATGTATACCACAAAAAAATACCTTGTTTTATTTAAAGCCTGACAGGTTGGAAAGTTTTAATTTCATGAACATTATTAATTAGTGTAAATTATTCATATTCATATTATTATTCCTATTTGGACCGAGGTCTAAACATATGGTCTAAGAATGAAAAACCCGACCTACCGCATGTAAAATGTCTGCTAATTAGTGATTTAAAGAAAATTAACAAATTTCAGGTTCGTTTAGCATTTAATTATTGCATATGTATTGTTTCATTTGTCTTGCCTTCACATATACGTATATAAATGCTGAGAGAGAGAGAGAGAGAGAGAGAGAGAGAGAGACAGACTATAACTTTAAGTTAATATACGTAGTGAGCACGACTTAATGACTGGTTATCTCGCTTTCTTCCATTTGAGGCGGATGACTCTACGGGGCGAATTGTACGATATGTCGTTTAAAAGAGGCGTTTCAAGAAAGTCTTCATTTGGGTTTTTCCTCCTTTGTCTTTCTAATTTGGGAGAAAGTGTCCCATCGAAGATATCTTAGAGCGAGATGAATAACAGGCGAAGGAGGAGAAGGGCTAGAAAGGAAGGTGAAAGGCCACGGACATTATTTCAAAGCTTTGCTTTAGTTTTGTGCGATAAAAAGACTCGTGCGTATTGAAATGTTTTGTTTTGTGTTTTTCATTAGTTTTGCAATCCAACCGTTGTAGTGATAAAACACTCTATGTAAGATCCTTCTAAAATGAGATTATTAAATACAGTTTATATTACTACATAGTGAAACTATACACGAAAATACGAAGCGTAAATTACGCTTTTTATACGCATCGCTACCGTAAAATGTATAAAATGTTACAGTAACCGGTGCAGAACGACTAGAATTACGTCAATCACTTTTTTCTTCTTGTACGACCCTGACGTGGGGGGGGGGGGGTGGAAGGTGGGGGGGGGGGGGGGGGAATCCAAAAACTTAACAAAGAAAACTGAAATCGAAAGCGGTTTATCCGGCTCCAAATAGCCAAAAACACCTCTAAAACAGGAATAAAAGAAAGCTAATGCGCGTGTAAACTTTTACTCCATGACCCTGTGGTGAAAACTACAGGGAGAAAACATTTTGATTAAAACAATTAAATATATAGTTAACTATTAGCATACTATACCAATTAGTTTTCTTATTATTACATAGCTGTACTATAGAAACTATTATTTGTTTTTCTACCAAAAAATGTTTCCCATTTTTTTGTTTCCATATTCAGAATGGTTAATCTAACTGTTCCGCGGGTGCATGAACTATTTAAAATTCCGGTTAGAAAAATAAACATAAAACACCTGCATTACAGTAATGTAGTAACTGTACCGTAAATCTGGATTGACTATTTGGTACAATGTGTGAATATTTAGTTATATATTTGTGTCTCAGTATCCTTTCGTGTATTTTGTATTTCGTGTTTAGTGTTTAGTCTCCTACATTTTTTTTATAATTTGTTGTCTAATTTGTTATATCGTTCGTTACGCTGATGAATATTGTAAATTTTGTATGAGATTTGTCTCTTGCCGATAAAGTTTATCATTATCATTTATTTATATCATTATCATCATCATTATCGTAAGTGTCATCAGGAGCTCCTCCAGGGGAGGTGGCTGAGGTGACTAGCCACTTCCCTTGCCCTAGTAAATTTACGTTTTGCACAATGTTAACTTTCTGTAACGGAAATTTTTATGTAGAAGAGAACATTTTTATGTACAAAGGCATTATCTTATTTTCTTTGAAAGCATGGTAAAATGTGTAGCTCATCAATGAGCGAAATAGATACCAGAAAACGTTCTTTAGAAGCTATTTGAGGCAGATTTTTATACCAGCCCCCTCACTCCCAATCACGCAAATCCTGGAGGAACCCCTGTGTCACACATTCGTACGTCAGTATGTAGATTCCTGTTCGAAGTTACTGTATGACTTATTCGGGTGATATTCGGATGTCAATATTTATTGTGAATCCCAAATTAGTTACGGTAATTATGAGTGCGGAAATGGTGATAATGTTAATAAAGAGGAATTTCTGGTTTACATATATATATATATGATAATTCTATAAGGAAGTATATATATATATATATTCTAGAGAAAATGGGTGTACCCCCAAAAAACTGATTAATGTTAAACAATATAAAATAATATTCGTAAAAATCAATAAATTTCTCAAAATGTTAACAAAAGTATTAACACTAAAAAGAAAATAAATATTTAAAAATATAAAAAAAAAAGAAAAATTAGTTTAAACACCAAAAGACAAAAAAAAGACAAAATTACCCACTCGCATCCCGTATACAGTTTATAAAAACTTGGTGCATCGTACATCAGACATTTAAAGAATTTCACAATAAATGTCACCAGAATATAATGGTTCAGAATTGCACCTTTTATATATATATATATATATATATATACATATATATATATAATATATATATATATATATATATATATATATATATATATATATATAATATATATGCAGGAAATGATCGTCTTCGGTTATACTGTTTAGCGTTTAAAGTTATGTAATGGAAATTTCAGTGAATGGTGAAATGTATATAAAGAATGCATCGGAGGAACTTCAAAGAAATGCTTATTACATGTTTCAAAATAGGTATTACGGAAATAACTCCTAATAGCATAACGCGTTTTTGTTATGAGAAATCGGTTTTATATATATCCGCTTCCCGGAGATCAACGAAGTTAAGCAACATTGGGTCTGGGTAGTAGTTGGATGGGAGACCGTCCTTTGCGCCCAGATTATGTAGCGACCCGTGGTTCGGATCCCACATAAAGCTGTAAGTCCCCTCCGTCATATGACCTTAGATGTTGCGAAGGAGGTTAAACAACCCCAATTAAAAATTATATATATATATATAATAATAACGAAGAAGAACATCAGAAAAACGAAAAATATTCTTCAGTTTTAAATTAACACCAGCGTTTGGAAATCATATATTCCACTGTGTGTGTATATATATATATATATATTTATATATATATAGAGAGAGAGAGAGAGAGAGAGAGAGAACCCCATAGATTTACTGCATATATTGTAAGAGTAAAGTTTCGTATAACAAATATTTTCAGTCATTTGATTCAGACTATTTGGTTTTCTATCGTTCAATAAAGCTTAAGGACAAAATTTAACCAAAAAGAAGTATCATTAATGCAATGTTCTTAGTTAAAATTACTGTAATATTGAAATA
>JAJOZX010000317.1:417500-420000 GCA_023014485.1 Bathynomus jamesi | reverse complement strand
TTTTGCTCATAACCTGTCATTTAAGCCTATTTTCATCACTCTTAGGATACCCATCAAACCAATATACTGTACATACCATACCCAAGTGAATTGCCATAACATGCATAAAAGGCCGGAGTCTATTTGAACTGGATCCGTGATTTAGATTTTGACCATGAAATAAGACCATAATCACAGGAGAGGTTGAATAAAGGTCGAAAATACAATACATTCAACACATGATTTAAAAGTGTTATGTTCGAGGTAAGGTTATATTATTCTAAACTTAAGTATAATATAAACATGCATTGAACACACATACACACACACACACACACACTCACTCAAATGTGTGTGTTTTGCGTTAATGGACAGATAATGTTGTTTCTTTATTCTTATACCCATTTTTCTATCCATTTTGGGTAACTTTGGGACCTTTTCGGATTATAATAATTATTCACTATACGATCACCATTTATTGAGGAAGAATGATATTGTTGTTTACTCTATATTTACTTCATGCCATATCACTTCACTCCTTTTATTTATCTAAATAAAGGTACGTAATCGTATGCCAGACGCACCGTAACATATACTTAATATAAATGAGATTGAGGATGACATTTCTCTTAATTCTGTATATCTGTGTAAACTCATTTAAGTAAAAAATATATTTAATTTCAAAAATGAAAAATTATATGCAATTTCTGTGACACAAATTATTGTGTGAAATTCTTTGTGTAATTTCTTTTGATATTTCCTTTTCTTGAATCCACAGTTTTAAAATAGTTACTTAGCAATTATAACCTTCATATACGCAATAAGAAGTTTAGGGACTGTGCATCCGTACACGCAAAGTAAAACCGTCCGAATTTAGAACTTATAATAACTTTTTTAATGATACATAACTTCTTTAGAGAGAAGAATTGGTCTTCAAAACTTCTTTTTGAGTGATTTGAGACAATAGAAGATAATATTTCTGCGTATAGAAGTTTGCGGAAAGTCTTTATTTTCTGTATACATTCATAATCCACTTTGGAATTGGTCATACTGATATACCCTCAAAAGGGTGGAAATCTGTCAAACCATTTCCCTTCACAAAAAAGCATTTCAAGTGGGGACATTTTTGTTTGAAATAATTATTTCAATTTTTAATGTTCAGTATATCAAATGAAATGTTTAACCACACATAAACATCCATTTAAAGTAGAAATAGGAATGTTCAATTCGTTTCTCTGCTTTACTCTACATATTATATATATATATATATATATATATATATATATATATATAGGCTTTCACAAAACATATTTGATCCTTAATTTCTATAGCCACGAACATGTATTTTGCTTCTTTTCGCACACACACACTAAAACACCTTTGATCTCTGTTCCTTGTAGTGTTTTATACGGATTGCTCTATTCACTGGAATCAAGGACATCCCCGCAACTAAAGACAGGATACAATGTGAGGAAGTCGTTTTACTCTTAAACAAAAGCAATCTAGATAAGACAGTAATTATTATGAAGTAAAATTATATGTATTTGCTGTCTTATTGCATGCATGCAGACTCGTTTCTAACGCGAGAATGTAAATCAGTTACAATAACTACGATCAGGGCCGGATTTAGGAGTGGGCAAAGTGGGAAGCTGCCCATGGGCCTCCACATCTTGGGGGCCTCCACATATTGACAAGCCATTATCAAAATAGAAAAAACCCGAAACTAGAAAAACCCGATAGATGATCAACAAAAAAACACGCGCATCCAATACCACTGTAGTACATAAACTTTTACCAATTACTATTTGTTGTGTACTGATTATTATTTTGTTTTTATTACTCTTTTAGGCCTACTCTCACTATAATGGAATACCCGAGTAACCCGAGGCTTTCATTTTTTGCAGAAATGAGTGGAATGGACAGACACAAGAGTGCACGATGTTTTGAAAGTGTATGTATGTTAATTATATTATGAATCTTATGGATGACTTCAATTATGTCTTCCCCTAAGGTAGGGGGGCCTCCACATGGAGGCTGCCCAGGGCCTCCACACGTCTAAATCCGGCTCTGACTACGATATTCAGTTCTGAATAGTGTTATTACTTATATGGCGTATAAGAATGAGTCTAAAAATAACGAAACAGAATGAAGGATAATAACAAATTTATATTATAATTAGCATTTTATTGTTTGTAAATGAGAGAAGTACGCCAACCCCCTTTTCAATCTGTTTGCCTCTGTCTCTCTCTGTCTGTCTCTCTCTCTCTCTATTATATATATTATATATATATATATATATATATATATATATATATATATATATACACACACATACATACATATATATATATATACAGGGTGTCCCGTAAGTCTGGACCCATAGGGATTTATAATATATTTTTTTATTATGTTATTATTATTATTTTATTATTATTATTTTTTTATTATTTTTTATTATGATTTTTATTTGTGGGGCCACTTGAAAGCCAAAGTGTACGAGGTCAAACTTCAGAACATTTTC
>JAJOZX010000317.1:397500-412500 GCA_023014485.1 Bathynomus jamesi | reverse complement strand
GCTTAAATGTTTCAAATATATAAAGGTGTAGAAATTAAACATTTCATTTGTATAATAAGTTATTTTTTTATTCTTTGCGCCTAGACGCATGCGCATTGTGGTTAAAAATATTTTGAAATTGTGACACAGTTTATTTACTGTTTGTATTTATACGTAGGTTATCCCAAAAAGAGGAGAAAACACTTATTATAGTTGTGCATTTATTCATTTATTCCATGAAGGCTAAGGTCTTCCAAGTGTTTTTCATGCATTTATTAATTTTATTTATTCGGCTAAGTCTATCCTTAGAATTAGGCCTCTTGATATACAATACACCAACCCTAGGTTTAATCTCTAAACCTAGGGTTTATCTGTAATTCTGATAAAGTAGAGAATTCTGATAAGTTAGATTCTGATAAAGTAGAGAAATTCTGATAAATTAGAGAAATTCTGATAAATAGAGAAACTTCGGGCTAGTGTACCAAAGTGAATCCAGAACTGAAAAGTAAAATATCTGAGGAAAAATTAGCTGAACTAGCTATGTATTCACTTGGAAAACGTCTACTTATAGAACTAATTCGAGTATTTAAAACTGATAAATAGCTTTTATAATTTAAATTACAGGAAGTTATTTGATAGGAAAAGAGAATCAGTTATAAGAAGAAATGGGTATAAAACTATAAATTGAAGGTAAAATGTTATTAAGAATAATGTTGTAAACCAATTTTTTTCATATAAACTTAAACTTAAACTTTCATGCATGAGACATTTCATTGTTAGACAATTCATTAAACATTTCATTAGACATTTCAGATAAGTCTTTTCAATCGTTTAAAAAATTGGGACAATTTAGACATTTCAATTGACTTACTGAAATGTCGAGCCAAATGTTTAACTAATTTGAAAGGTTTAACGCGTTAGACATTTCAAAATTCACAAAATTGAGACAACGAAACGTCAAACGAAACGTCTACTTCTATTTAGAGTACATATTCAGTAAGTAAACTGCACTATTTTATTCAACTATAATTTCCTGAAAAAGTTGTAATTATGATAACTATAATTTTTTTGGCTTGTATCTAGTACAGAGCTTTCCAAACTTTTAACGTTGGCGACAAACTATTTAAGCATAATTTTCACGACACATTAATTAATTTTTGTTATCAAATATCAAATATCAGATAATTTTTCAGTAGGTGGTTTATCTTGTAGTCGATTTTGTTGATAGAAAAATCAAAATTTTCAAAATACAAAAAACACTAATGTGTCGCGACACACCAGTTTGGAAAGCTCTGATCTAGTACAACATGTTGGCTTGCTTTTAGTGTATTTACATCTGCTCTTGAAAAACGCATATATTCCAAATTGTTGAATAAGACCTTTCAACATTATATCAATTACGGGATGACCAACCATATCCGATAATACTCGTAATTATCCACTTTACATAGAAATATGCATATTTCTTCGTACACTGAATAATTATCTCTCTCTCTCTCTCTCTCTCTCTCTATATATATATATATATATATATATAACTTTTTTTTAAGGATGCATTCTAGGGGAAGTTTTTCTCTTTTTTGGGTATCAAAGCTTATTTTTAGGTGATAGAATAGCTTCTTTTAATGATATATAACTTTTTATATTCAAGATATGGTCTTCAAAATTTTTTTTTGAGTGATTTGAGCGAGACAAAAGATAATATTTCTACGTATAGAAAGTTGCCGGAACTTTTCATTTTCTGTGTATAGTATATACATTTTGTATGGGGTTACACGAAAACACCTTGACTTTTCAAAATGGTACTCATTGTAGACAAGGTTGTAAAGCCTTGACATAGAGGGGTCACTCTGCTAACAAGGCTTCCGTACATGGTTCATCACCACTGGTAGCAGCAGTGGTCTGCGCGCAGAAAATAAAACTTCCCACAATCTTCTCTAAATAAAAATATTATCTTCTATTTTCTCAAATCACTCAAAAAAGAAGTTTTGAAGACCATTTTTTCTATTTAAAGAAGTTGTATATCATTAAAAGAAATTATTATATTATCTGACAAGATGCTCAAAAGAAGGAAAAACCTCCTTAAGAATTGAACCCTCAAAAAGAAGTTATTTCATCTGAATTAAGAAAGTTTTATTTTGAGTGTATGATCATCATGAATGTATTCTCAGATCTATAATCATCTACATGCCTGTGTCGTTTGTTTGCATTACAGACACTCTAACTCCATACGTCCGGATGCATGATTCATCAGGAGCAAGATGCACCACAAGTTTGTATTTCCTCCTCAAAGTGACGCAGTATATTGTACATCCGCTTATAACTATTAAGGTGGCCCAATGAGGAACAAAGAAACGATTGAATCTATGATAATGTTTACATACCTTTGCTGATATTGTTTAACAGAATATGTGTACAGTATTGTTTGGGCGCATGACAACTTAACTTCAGTATCCTGTTTATCAACTGAAGACATGAAAATATTAAATACATTGCGCAGCGTCTTCTGAAGAAAGGTGAATCATATAATGACATAAAACCTTTAAAAAAAGGTTGGTTGACATTATTTGTACACAATTTTACACTAAACATTTATTTATACTACATTTTCATTAAATGAATGTGTCAATTGTAAATTATATATATATATATATATATATATATATATAGAGTAAAACCAAGAGGAAACCGCAAAACCGTTTCTCGTGGATTAAGAGTAACAGCACATCGTGACATATCAGACCCCAGAGCCGCAAAGCATTCGGAACCGCCTCCATTTCAATGAATATCAAGGCCTTACACATAACCAGAATCACACGTTCTTTATACTCAAATAAATAATAAAATACTTTTCAGGTTTAAAAAAAAGAAATATTAATTATTTCTCCTTCTTCCGTGTGTCAGAGGTTTTACACTAATAGGTTTTAATAGGTTTTACAGGGTTTCTCGGGTCCATATTGCCTTTTACCTTCTGCAATTGATTTAGGTTGGTGTAATTCCATCGTTCTTGTGACTGGAGGATATACTGAGTTATATATATATATATATATATATATATATATATACACACACACACACACACTATTTCATTGTATATATCTTATTTCATTTTATATATTTCTGTTATTGAGGAAATATGATTTTTCTTAACACGACTATAGATGACAACCTTGAATCTTTTTTAAAGTGGTTTACAATCGAACTAAATTTTTACACAGAAAAACCTGCTTTTTACGTTAACACTAATTGGATACAAAGTGTCATTAAACGTCTGTAATTGCATGAAACGGTATATTAACAATGTGTGTGTGTGTGTGTGTGTGTGTGTGTGTGTGTGTGTGTGTGTGTGCTTGATTTGGAGAGTATGTACTAAAGCATCATTAGTTTGCCTTTGTAGGAATGAACTCTTAATATGCATTATTTCTTGATGACGCATCATGCACGATGTATATTTGTATGATGTCATGTAAGTCAAGCAGTGTTTGAGTGTGAATAGCGACATACATAATTAATAAACAAATTAGTTAATTAAGTAATAATTAAATATATAAAAATCAAGAAAAATTGAAAAAATTGATGAAAATTGAAGAAACTGATATCTGTCAATGACATTTAATAAAACCTGTCTATCGATCTGCCCATCAGTCACTCAATTTGTTCCATTTTTTTTAACATTTATTTACTCATTTATCCGTTTACATATTTACTAATCTATATATATATATATATATATATTATATATATATATATATAGAGAGGAGAGAGAGAGAGAGAGAGAGAGAGAGAGAGAGAGAGAGAGAGAGAGAGAGAGAGAGAGAGAGTTTTTTCGGCATTTATTTAATTTCTTTAGCAGATAACTTAATTAGTTTCTTTTGTATTCTTTGTATATATAAACTTATCCTAAAACTACTCCAAAGTACTCCATTTCTTCGTAAATCAACGGCAATGTTTTTTGTAAGTCCTACTGCCGAAGATTCTTCAGTTCTTTGAAGACTGACTACACACGCATAACCTGCCTGAAGAAGATTATCTATTCGCTAATTTCATTTTCGACTTTGGGAAAAGGTAAAAAATTGATGGGAATCTTTCTTACTTATTTACTTTGAAGGAAACACTCATAGCAGTTTTCACATTGTAAATTCAAGAGAGTTTTCTGCAAGTAAGTGAGGTCATGCGGTTGGGTTATAATTATATTATAATTATATTATAATGGCTAAGGTTTCTTTGTGTGTGTGTGTGTGTGTGTGTGTGTGAGCATTAATAATAAAAAAATACCCTTTCGCCTTGAAAACAAGGATCATATGAGTATAGACAATGTATAATGGTATGAAAAGGTTAATTGTGTGTACTGTACTCACGACCTTAATTGCTGTTCATGTTTGCTGTATACAGCGATGTTTATGATTACCTGAACTGTAAGTAATGTATAGTTGCAGAAAATTGGTGGAAAACTCTGTGCATATTTTTACAGAAAATTGTTTTATAGAAAGAGTGGGTATATATCATTTAAATTAGCTAAATTTACTATAATCACAGGTTTCATAGAAAAAAAATAATAATAATAATGTAGCACAGATTTATATGCCAAACGAAGGGTGGTTTATTGTGGGGGGGATTTTTATTTCAGTGAAATGAGCCAGTGCCATTGATATTTAAGTATTTGACATTGTGTATAATCATATAATTACTGCCAAACAAATGAAATTTAAAACCATCATAAGATGGTTTACTGACCTTCTACTTTACCTAATTACTATAAATTTATACCCTTAAAAATTCATAACAAGTTAACATAGAATTTTTTCCTTATCACAAAAATCGAGGTAAAAATCCGTTAAGATTTTACTTATATTTTTCTTAAAAAAAAATTAAATTTCAGTACTTGAGTGCCATTCACATACGTAACTGTGAAAACGGTCTATAAAAACATATGTTAGTAAATATAAAAAAATAGTATTTAAAACTAAATTATTATTATTATTATTATTATTATTATTATTATTATTATTATTATTACAGTAAAAGGAAGGATAGTAAAAAAGGTTGAGCAGAGGATAAGCAAAAAATTAATTTAACAAAAGGAAAGATTAAACTTGTAAAGGGTATTTAAATGTCTATAAAATGAGACATATTAAAAGACAGAAAATGGCGGAAATAGCCTAGAACATTAATTAGAGCTAAAGGTTCACTTATTGTAACTTTATTGCTTTTTACTAAATACTGGCAGTTTTCAGAACTATGAAAGACTTCCACGAAAGAATGACATTTTCCTAACATTCACTAATAGCTGTTAGGTTCTTTACACTTGCCAGCATCCTTGGGGCAATGGATAACACCGTTCCCCCGTAAATGAAATGAAGACACTGAGGTCTTGGGATTCGACTCCCAGTGGTGCTGATAATAATAATCTATGAGATAGCTCAACGAGCCAAGTTAGTTGGTCTGAGCTCTGTGCCAGTTTCTGTCCCTCTTAACTGATTGATGTAATTATTATTGTTATGTAGACCTAATTCTTTAGCTGTGTCCTTACGCGAGTAATAAGTATCTAGTAATGTACACGGTACATAATTATTATGATTAATATATAAGCAATAAACATGCCTGTATATAGGAGGAGACGAATATGAGGTGCATCACGCTCCTAATGAATCATGCACCAAATCTCATAATACGAAGAGCGTCTACGATACAAATTATAGCGCGTACAACATTATCACTGGTCTACAAATTTTGAAAAAGTTTGTGCTTCGGAGATAAAATGTGTTTCCTATTATGGATTTTGGGGTGCTTAAAACGAATATGACCATAAAAACAGTCGATTAGCTACAGTTTCCAAGAAAATTTAAGTTACACATTTTGCGTATATGTATACCATATATTAGTAACATACCTGTATAATGCAGTCACTTATAGTGATTCGCTTCTTTGCTTGTCTCTTGTATTCAACTTCTGGAGCATCTCTTGTTATTGTCCAGCAGTAGTCTGCTAACAGTGATGGACTCCATTTCCCCTGGTGGCGTTTCTCCATCGCTGAGATATCCTGGTGGAAACGTTCACCATGTTCATCGCTGACTGCTCCGCAGTTGGCCGGAAAAAATTCCAGGTGCGAATGGAGGAAATGTATCTTTAAAGACATATTGCAGCCCATTTTTTGATAGGACAACAGCAGGTTTTCCACCAGCTCCCTGTAATTGTCAGCTTTGGTATTTCCGAGAAAATTGGTTGCTACTACCCGGAAAGCATTCCACACTGTCTTCTCCTCACCACCTAGGATACGGTCGAACTCCTCATCTCTAAGAAGCTCGCGGATCTGTGGACCAACAAATACACCCTCCTTGCTTTTTGCTTCACTGAGCTTTGGGAATTTACCACCGAGGTACTTAAAAGCTACCCCCGTTTTATCCATAGCCTTAACAAAATTTTTCATGACGCCCAGTTTGATGTGTAAGGGTGGTAACAAAATCTTGTTCGATTCTACAAGTGGAGGATACTGAACATTTTTTGTTCCAGGTTCCAATGAGTGTCGGAGTGGCCAATCCTTCTTGATGTAATGAGAAGTCCTAGCCCGACTATCCCATTCACACAGAAAACAGCAATACTTAGTGTAGCCCGGCTGCAGTCCAAGCACGATAGCAACAACTTTCAAGTCACCACAAACCTGCCACTGATGTTTGTCATAGTTTATGCAGTTCTAAAGTTGCTTCATGTTGTCATATGTTTCCTTCATGTGGACTTCATGACCAACTGGAATTGATGGCAATACGTTGCCAAAATGCAATAAAACAGCTTTTAGACTCAACTTCGATAAATCAATGAACAGTCTCCACTCATCAGGATTGTGAATAATGTTGAGAGCTGCCATCAGACCATCGATGTCGTTGCAAGCTACAAGGTCACCTTCCATGATGAAGAATGGGACAAAATCTTTTTGACGGTCACGAAACTTACACACGCTAACATTTTCAGCGAGGAGATTCCACTGCTGCAATCTGGAGTCCAACAGCTCTGACTTACTCTTTGGCAGTTCTAAATCTCTGATAAGGTCGTTTAATTCATTCTGAGTTATCATGTGCGGTTTAGAAGATGTCAAGTTATAAACAAATTCAGGGTCTTGTGAAGTTGAAGGCTCACAAGTTTCGCAGGTTCCTTCATTCTCCTCGTCCTCTGACTCCAGGGAGAATGAGTGTGGGGGCTCAGGAACGGGTAGTCCTTCGCCGTGAGGTACCGGGCATATAGCAGAGGGTACATTCGGATATTGTAAAATCCACTTTTTCTTCTTGCAAATACCTTTCTTGACTGGAGGCACCATGCAGAAGTAACAATTGCTGACATGATCTGTTGGTTCCCTCCACACCATTGGCACTGCAAAAGGCATAGATTTCCTTTTCCGATTCAACCACTGACGAAGGTTTGTTGCACAAGTATTGCAGCATATGTGTGGGGCCCAGCTCTTGTCCTGATCTCCAATCTTACAGCCAAAATAAAGGTGATAGGCTTTCCTAATCACGGCGGTTATAGCACGCTTTTGTGATGCAAAAGTCAATTCTCCACAAACATAACAGAAGTTATCTATACTGTTCACGCAATTACGAGGCATCTTTGTTCAAATTAAGCTGAAAAAAAATTCAGTTTCAAGAGCAAACACCAAAAAGAGTTTGACAAGAGTGTACTGTATGACTTCCGCGAATGAACTGATGCTGTGGCGTAATATGTAGACGCCTGTGACACATCGACGCCTTGACTCTACTGCGCATGCGCGTAGTTATATTTTTTTTTATTTTAATAAATTAATGTAATTACATTGCATTTTAATAATTTTAAATTAGGTAAGGTTAAGTTAGGTTAGTATTCCATTTATATTAATATAAAAAACATGGGAAGCAATATGTTAAAATGATCCAATCTATTTTTTCATAAATAATTTACAAATATATAATGTAATAGATAAATTTAAAATTACATTTTATTGTATATATATATGTATATATTTACATTAATTTATTAAAATAAAAAAATATAACCGCGCATGCGCAGTAGAGTCAATGCGTCGATGTGTCACAGGCGTCTACATATTACGCGACAGATGCAGTCCAGTTAGTAGGGTGCAGGGTTGCCTGATATCTTTATAAATAGAGCCAATTGGCAATTTTAGGCATCATTTTCGTATTTAGTGACCCAAAATTAGTAAAGATTGACTACTTTTATTTCCGAAGCATTTTGGCTGTAGACCAGTGATTATTGAAAACACTCCATCTTTCTCTTTAAACTTAATATTTGGAAAGTGCTTGAGTGTTGATTCAGAACTTTATCTATCTATCTATCTATATATCTATCTGTCTATCTATATGAAATCTTATGAGGTATTTAATCATTTTCTATGAAAATCTAAACAATTATTAATTAATTACTTTCACGTTATTCAACAATGCAAATTTAAATGTACGTTAGTTTAAAAAATAAACTGATGAAGAATTGCAATACAGCCAATATTTACTAAGCTTTCGACTTATGTCAACAAATTATATGAAGCCCCTAAAAATCACTAATTGCCTTTAAATAATAATTTCTCTCTCAATCTCTCTCTCGTCTTCTCTGACACACACACACACATACACACACACACACATACACACACACACATATATATATATATATATATATATATATATATATATATACTCACGCAGTTGTCAGTGATTCACTCATCCGTGAATCGAGTTAACCGTGATTTGGCGAGGTGTTTACATCCGCGGCTCGTCTCCCGCCAGCTCAATATAGTAAATTAATTGTATATTATAATGCAATAGAATAATACTGTACTATGTGTGGCGGCGCGCGAGATGGGAAGCCAGTCAGTGGTCATGGATGGCAGCAGCGGCTGCACCAAACACCCATCGGCGAAGTATACTAAATTAACGAGTTAACCGTGAAATCGGGTTATGCGTGCTCATAGACCGCCCTTCAACCACGAATAACTGAGTTATAGATATATATATTGTTACTGTTATTAGAAAATTTTACTAACCTTCCATATTTTAAAATTCTCATCTATTGAGAAATGAGTAATGAGTAATGAGTAATGAAAGAGAATTAATAAGAGTAAATGTGGTGAATACGCAACTTTCAATAAAATATATTAAAAATAAGAGTAATACATAGAAAAAAATAATATAATTTTTATATTATTGGTAATTTATTAAATAGCTCTTATTTTTTTATTAATCGCATAATAATATTAAACGTACAAACGTTATATTTATTTTTCTTACAAGGTTTTTTTTCACATTATCTGTTTGGAAGAGCATACAACAAAGAGATAAATCGTAGGTATGAAAAAAAATCCCACATTCCATTTTTATCTTTGAAGAACAGCCTCTAGCGGAAAATTTAAAAATATCTCACGTTTCACGGATTCTACGACGCAGTAACGCTTTTAAGCCCATTTTGTTTGTTTTATGAGTTAGATTACATATTTAATTCGTTTCTTAGTAAATAATCTAGAGCGTATGGCCATATTCATTGTTTCAGATGCGCTGAGCGAATGTGGACAGTAGTACAGTATACTACGAGACTTCAAATTCCATTATGTCGAATGTGTTTTTTGGCGATATTTGTTGATAACGCCAACTTTTGCCTCAGTAGTTCAAGAATTTCCAAATTATCTAATTTTTGTTCATGAATTCGTATATTTATGTAAGTCATTAACTTTTGGTAGATGAATTTTAGAATTATGTAATATATCTTTTTATTCCTTCTAAAGTCTCGCTGTGGAAATAACTAAAAAACTAACACTGCGTCAGTCAGAAGAGAAATGATAAAAAAAGCTTTTCAAAACTTAACTTCTAAAGTAAGCTAAAAAGACGATGATAAAAGAGATATAAAAAGAGATGACAACTGAATGACGTAATCCATTTAAATCTTTTGTTCACGCGTCGAAAATCTAAATTTGGACACTTTTTTCGGTTTTTCTTTTTCATTCACAGATGACGGTAAAATGTGTGTGTGTGTGTGTGTGTGTGAGCGCGCGCGCTCACGTATTTTCGCTTAACAATTCCGTCTCCTTAGAATCCCGGAATGATCTCCAATTGAAGTTTCATCTTCGAATTTGGAATAGAAGAGAATCAAATTGGGATTCTAACCTGAATAGAATCCATTTCACTTTCGATTCCCATCAAAATATTCGATTCCAATTCCATCCTAAATATTTGAATCTAAAGACCCCAGCGCGAATTGGAACTCAAATCCAGCTCCATTTCTTTAATAATGAAGAGTGTTAACGAAGAACAAACGTTAAATTCATGCAATATAATCAGTCAAGAGGGTCAGAAACTGGCACAAATTTGGGGCGAAATTAAAGCAGTTCATTGAGCTGACTTCTGAATTATTTTCACCAGTACCATCAGGAGTCGAATACCTGAACTCAGTGTCTTCACTTCGTTTGTATAGGGAAAACGGTGCTATCCAGTGAATTAAGAACGCTGGCCATATGAATTTTACTTTGTATTCCAAACGCTTTTGTTTCCTATAACTAACCCAACAAAATGTTAGCTCGTTTTCAGGGAGTAGCATGGTTGTCTCACCAAAATTTAATATACAGTATATTATTGCTCTATAATTTACAATCTTGAATATAAATCTAGGCGCAACGATCTATAATAACTATTTGTTCGAAGTCCAAAGAAACAAAAGTTATACTTTCGATGCCTCTTACAAATGTCAGAGTAATTGTTCAATGTAACTTTTGTTTTTTCACATAAGAATCTGTTGATTGTATTTTTCGTTCGAGTTGAGGTTTACAGAATTTTTCGATGACGTTTTGAAGAAATCACGTATAAAACACGAATGTAGTTTTCATTAACTAAAATGTTCTTCAGTCAATCGTTTATATCTTAATGAAACCCACAAGCAATCCTCTGTGGTGTTACACCCACTGATCCGAATATATATTTTTATTGTTATTTGGACAAACACATTCATGCCATCAAGTTTGCTAAAATATTGACTTTAAATTCTGTAAGCTTAATGCTTTAGCTCTCTCTCTCTCTCTCTCTGTACATAACCTTGGTTAACCTTGGTTTTGCTTCCGCCCAAATTGTTCATTCTGACGAAGGTCAAGGTTGATGCTCCACCTTGAACCTACAGCTTAACGTGGAATCCGAACCACGACCCATCACGGGTGGTCAGAAATTACAAATTTCTCCCCCGGACTCGATCCCACGCTCTCCCGCTCAGCAGCCGAGCGTTAGCGTCTTAACCACTAGGCCACCTAGGATACCAATTTATCTACCAACATATTATTATGGAAGGATGAACAGCTGGGTGAGTTGCGCGCCGCCTGCTTTCACCGGGAATCGAACCTGGGACCGGTGGATTTGTAGTCAGCGAAGCTAACCACTACATCAACCGAGCCGCATATATATATATATATATATATATATATGTGTGTGTGCCTTGGTAATGTAATGGTTAGCGTCGCTGACTACGAATCCATCAGCCCCGGGATCGAGACCTAGTGACGGCGGGCGTTCATCCTTCCACACAATAAAAATTATTTGGTAGATAAATGGGTACCTTGGGTGGCCAAGTGGTTAAGAAACTGGACTGCTGGTGGTGCGTTCTTCGGATTCCACGTTAAACTGTAGATCTAAGGTGGAGTGACAAGCTTCACCTTCGTCAGAATGAACAATTCGGGCGGAAGCAAAACCAAGGTTAACCAAGGTTATATATTTGTGTGTTTTAATAAACCGGGTGTTCTTATTAATAAAACATAAAACAATTACAGTTAAATCATATAATAGCTTATCATACATTCATCAGTGAAGTATGTAATCAATATAACTGCAAGAACTACCTTTATCCCACTTCGCACGTTAAAACTATTATGCAATTAGTTGTGGCTTGCAATGTCTTTGTTTACGCATTGCTCATTGTCTGTCAGCAATTAGTATTGTCACTGTAAATACCCGTTATGGAAGGGTCATATATTTATGTACTTAAAATTATTTTGAAAAATAAGGAAAAGGTTATATAATGGGAGTTATTGCGCAATAAAAAATTACATGGTAAATGTATAATGTAAAAAATCAAAGGTTAAATTTCAAATGAAAATACGTGTTTACAGTATATGTCTATAAAAAATATAGTAATTTCAAAAATTGAAGTGAAAAACTGTAGTTTGTATATTTATTTATTTATCTACCTATCATCTATTTATCTATCTATCTACCTATCTATCTATCTATCTATCTTTTTATTTATTTATCTACCTATCTATTTATCTGTACTGATCAAGATGTATATATTGTCTTTAAGGGAAGAACTTCTGAAACATGGAAAGTAGGTAATGGTGTAAAGCAGAGTGGAGTACTCTTGCCCTTGCTATTTAATGCTAATATAGATGCTATTTTAAATTTAGTCTCTTCATATAAAATTAGATATAGGTTTGGTTTATCAATGAATAACATGCGGATGACTTAGTTCCGTTATCTTCGACAGTATCGGGTTTAAGTAAATTATTAAAGATTTCTTCCAGGGAAATTAGGGATTTAAATCTTAAAGTAAACTTGAAGAAAACTGTGTGCACAGTATTTAAATCGATTAATAATAATAATAATAATAATAATGATAATAATAATAATAAGGGAGAATTCCGCAAAAGCGCTTCCCCCACCAAAGAAGAAGAGAACCATAATCATTGGTATTTAAGTCTTATTGGTTGCAGTTTTATGGTGCAGGATTGTGGTATAATAATTTCAATTGTAATTTACTACTAAAAGAGTGGGGAATAGAATATCATAACGTACTTAGGGAAATGTTTAATATATCGTTTCGAGAAAGTAATCATCATATGATATGTGAATTATCTTGATTAATAACCTTCAACCATTACTCAAAGTATTTAATGATATTGGAGGTTTGAATAGAAAGTGTTCATTGATTGTTGGAAATATGTATTTTGTTAAATGTTCAAATATGATTTGTTCATGATTTGAAAGCATTTGACGTTGTAGTTATGATATTTATCCGATCAGATATAATGATATAGATGCTATAAAGGACAGAGGTTTGTTTAAACAAAGACAAGATATTCTCTGATTAGAATTGCAAGAATTTTATCTTGACTGCATTTTTTAGACTGTTTTAATCTTTTAATAAATATTTTTTATCTGTCGAATAACAATGTAAGCAAATATTACGAAAATAAAGAATTGAAGCATATATATATATATATATATATATATATATGATGCAAACCAGCAAGGAAAGCGGAAAAATTATCTCAAGGCCTTTCGTGTATTCAACAATACACCTCGTTTGGGAATGTATTGTTGAATACACGGAAGACATTGGAATCATATTTTCTTTTTCCTTGTGGGTTTACATCATTCATTCATTAAGTGTGAAATTCATCATGTGTGTATATATATACACACACACACAACACACACACATATATATATATATATAATATATATATATATATATATATATATATATATAGAGAGAGAGAGAAAGAGAGAGGTAAAATTATATCATGAGCGTCCTTAAACAAAATTAAACTGTATTTTGATACATGCTGTACACTTGCGATGTAAACTTTAAGGGAAAACTGTCAGTTAATATTGATTAGCTTCTCGTGGGCTTCATTAAGAGTTAGGCTAGGTCTTTGGGGGTCAAGGTGTAATTAAGATTTCGCCAAAGCTTCGCTGATCTTTCCTTTAGAGCTGCTACGGATGTGGGAGGAGGTCCTCGTGTTTGCAGTTCACGATCAAAACGATTCTATATATGTTCAGTAGGATATGTTGCATTGTTGCATATCAGAATTACTTGGCCCTCAGAAAAGAAACTGCAGTCATTTCTTTTTAGCTGAGTGAGAATTTTGGAGGTGTGGTTTAGGGCACAATTCTCTTTAGGCACATACGCATCTAATTGCGAAACACCCTGTTGAAACAGTGGGAAGAGATAATTCTCAAGAATGAATTTAACAGTATCTTTTGTGGAGATCTTTTCTGAGACTAAATAAAATCAGCTGGAGTTACCCAGAACAAAATCAGTAAAGTGTCACTGGGTACTAAAAGGTTAAGACAGCAGTGAATAATAAGACATTCTTTTCAGCATCCCAAATCACTGCTCATACTATTTAATAAAACCAATATTAAATAGCGAGATTTTAATTGGATTCTTGATAAACTTGAGTAACTATTTTTCATACTCATGCGCATCCATTCACCCTTAACTAATTGGACTGAAAGTCGCTCAAGAACAAGAAAGAGATTATAAATTATATAGAACTGTATACCATCTCCTTGGGTTCTACTGATTTTCAGTATACTGGCGATCGTAGGCAAATGTATTCTTTCAGTTTTCACTGTAACCACATTATGTAAGTAACTTTCAGTTGCTCGTTCTCATTAACTAACATTATTTGCGATGTCTGGAAGTCGTGTCCATGGATTGAACCTTATCTGACAGGGAAGGGCTATTTGTGATATATCACACTCATTAAATGTACGGGTCATTTTTCACGATTTACGAGCTCTTTCAACACGTCCTGTTTGTAACCTACTGCAACCTGCTCATATGGTAAGTTTACCACAAATCGCTTTTGCCAGTGATTTTTCTAATGATAATTTTATTCTGAGAGGTTTTTCTTTCGCTCTGTCTTTATATATATATATATATATATATATATATATATATATATATATATATTAAATAAATTTATTTATATATATTATATATATATATATATATATATATATATATATATATATATATATAATATATATAATATATATATATTAAATAAATTTATTAATTCTAAATAAAGCGTATATTTGCGAAAGACTTAAGAATCCTTTTAAAATGCATAATGCCTTATTTCAGCTTAAGTATTTTTAACCTGAACTAATAACAGTTTATTTCTTTTCTATTTTCTATTATTTCTATTATTACTTCTATTATCATTTTCTGTTATTTTAAAGATTATTTCAATTTTCATTTGTATTCACAGCGTTAACT